>JBBPNE010000038.1:0-91662 GCA_038090735.1 Xerocomellus amylosporus | reverse complement strand
GTGTGATAACGACTCGAACACAATATCTGCAGCTACCACTACACAACTCCATTGATCGGTTCCATGTTTTTTTAAAACAAGGCTAAGATATGTACAAGCAGTTCTCTAATGTCTGATCTGCCCTTCTTCTTATTGTTGTTGTATGCGAGTCTGTGTAAATATGCTGGCGCAAATGGTGGTGGATGACTGTACTCGTTTTGGACTGGCACAACTGGCAGTGTCATGTGTGATAAAGCCTCAAATTCAGAGCCACTGTTCCAGTACCACAACACCACAGATCCTGTCCAGTTTATTTCTAGAGATTGCCTACATACATACAAAGCCATGATTGCTGACCTACAAAATTTTGTCGCATTGTGGAATACGAGTCACTTGAAATTTGCTGGCACAAGTGCCGGTCCAATACTGTAATTATGAAAGATAGAATACAATACTACTGAATCTCGCACAAAGTAGTTTTTAATTGGCTCAGTGTCCACATCGGAGGCTTTGATTTCCCATATATTCCTTGTCGCCTTGCTGGTTCCTGCGCGGGCGTCGACGAACGATGGCGCCCTTGGCAAAGCAGGTTCTCGTTTTTCTACTGCGATTTCACGCTGATATGTCTGGTAGCCGGTGACTATGCAGACGTGCGTCGTGCAGTTGTCTCTGAAACACAACTGAGTTACTAATAAGCACGATGGAAGAAACGATTAGGTGTGGTTCGCAAACACCACGAATACGCCAGCACTCAGCCATGAGTGGCCCAAGTGAACATATTGCAAGTGCGGTTGTGAACAACTGCAGTTGAAGCTGACATTGTCTCCAAGTGCCAGTTGCAGAGTCTGAAGTAGGAACTAAGTCAGCGACGTGGCCAAATTTAGCAAGAGCTCCCAGTGGCACGGAAAACCTTATCTCAGCATCTTTGACTTCTGCTCTTGACCTCGTTCCGTTCGCCTCTCTCTCTTGCCTACGTAGAATACTGTAATTTCACAAAATGACTACTCAAGATAGCTCCATCCCCACCTTTAAACTGGTGCTTGGTACGTCAACAAGCCCGCTTTCCGCCCCATGGTTTATTCGGGCACTGATTTTCTCCATGTTTGATCGATGCCCTGTTCCTTTCACGTCTCGTCGCATTCCAACATTGCATGACCTCCCAACATCTCTATGCACCACCTCAAAATGCCTTAGTTGGTGACGGTGGTACCGGAAAAACCACTTTCGTCAAGGTAAAGCCGTACCACGATGGAAACCTTTGAACCTGATCCCGTGCTGATCCTCACGCCAACATAGCGCCACTTGACTGGCGAATTCGAGAAGAAGTACATCGGTGCGATTCTATTCGTCACACTCGCGATATTTACATTCCTGATGCAGTTCGCAGCCACCCTCGGTGTCGAAGTCCACCCCTTGACATTCTCAACCAACTTCGGCACTGTCTGTTTCAACGTCTGGGATACTGCAGGTCAAGAGAAGTTCGGTGGTCTTCGTGATGGTTATTACATACAAGGCCAATGTGGCATCATCATGTTCGATGTTACCTCGAGAATCACATACAAGAACGTGCCTAACTGGCACCGCGACCTCGAGCGTGTCTGCGAGAACATTCCAATCGTTCTTTGCGGAAACAAAGTTGATGTCAAGGTGAGTCGATGGACGCCGCTATTGTCCCGAGCCAAACTAAGAATAGGTATTCTCATAGGAACGTAAAGTAAAGACAGGTGCTGTCACCTTCCATCGCAAAAAGAACCTCCAGTACTTTGAGATTTCTGCGAAGTCGAACTATAACTTCGAGAAACCTTTCCTGTGGCTGGCAAGGAAGTTGGTCGGGTAAGCCTGGGTCCCATCATGGTGTCCACCAATTAACATTTAACTACGTGATATAGAAATGCTACGCTCGAATTCGTTGCTGCACCAGCTCTTGCTCCTGCTGAAGTTGCTCTGGATGACAAACTGCTTAAGCAATACGAAGAGGAACTGAGACAGGTGATTCATTTCCATCCTGTGGTTAGCTATATGTGGCTGACTTGAAATATCAGGCTGAGGCTGTCCCTCTCCCAGAAGAAGATGAAGACCTCTGAATACGATAAAGCTTTACATATGCTTCATACGACCGTGATCCCATAGTCTTGTGTCACTCATACAGTCTTTCTTCCTTTCATTCATCATCCAGCTCGTTTTACCCACTTTCTTCCTACCGCAATAGTCAATCATCTCCTTGTTGTGATCATATTCAGTAAGCATGAATCATATGTTCTCGACAAGCTGGTAGACTCTGAGAATGTAAAGGGAGTAGGTAAAGGTAGTATGACGATATCATCAGAAGCTAAGCAGAAAGAGATCATAAGGTTCACGATATTGATTATGGATAAATGCTTCCTGGTTTCACTATTCTCTCAAGAGACCTTTGTAATGCCTTCTGTGTGAGCAGACTACAACCTACCAACAAGACCTTTCTTTCGAGGCTTGTAAGCTGCAGTGCCCCGTGACCTTCATCTAAAAACTGAGCCTGGATTACTTGTGGCCAAGATAAAAAGGCCCGAAGGGTTTCCCGATCTTTGATGCCCAACCCAACAAAAGCATCAAGGTGGTGCTCGAGGCTGGGTGTAAAGGAACCCAGAAACTCCCTCATAGTAAAATCATGGTCCCCCTATATCCGGTTGTGATATTCGACCACTTTCAAGAAATATGAACTTACTAGCCTATCACCAGGATCTTCAAGATTCCGTGTGGGCTGTAGATGCTGTGTGGACTGTAGGCGCTACCAGATTAATCAGAAGCTGATTAGCACGACTCGAAAATGCATAAACTGACCGCTTCGCGGGAAGCCTTTGACTTCTGCACTCCCTGGGCCCTTCGCTTCGCATGGGCGTATTTAGTACACATAAGGTGAGGCCGCTTCGTGTCGACGTATCTCTTCAGGTAAATCCTTGCCGGCCATCCATCCTCATAGTTGTCCAGCCACGGAAGGCTGATTCGGGCCTGGGGCAAAACTAGTGATTAATTTATCAGCGATCTTTGACGTGCATACTATATACATTCGCAATAAGCTGATCGACGCGGCCCGGTATTTGCTCTTCTACATATTTGAATGGATGCAAATACTGCCGATGAAGAGCTTGGATGGTTGTCTGCCAGCCGGCACCTTGGGAGTCAAGATCGCATGGAATGTATGAAGAAATACAACAGACCCTGAACTCCTTGTGTTTCTCTGAGCCTCGCTCAATTCCGGCCGCTCTGAGAAATAGATTAGCGTTCCGATTAGTATTTTCGAACATGGCCGCCGTGCTGGGACTCGGGCGGGGGGTGACCTGGTGGGGCGCGATGTCGCCAGACACCCTGGACGGACACTGCTCTGTAGACTCATATTTCGTTGCATCAAGATGAAATGGCATAGTAATAATTACCTTGCATGGGGATCTGCTCGGGGGTCATGGATTGCAGGATTCCGACTAGGATGAGCCTGGGGCCGCAAGGCAGCGAAAGGCTGATAGTTTATATCCCCGCGAGTCAGAGCACCCCGAACGGTGCACTTCACACCTGGCGCTTCGTGCTACGATTTGTGAGAGGGACATGTATGAATTCATATCTGTGCTTCTCTGTGCAACGTCCCAGGAGGCCGTGTAGATATGGCTCTGACAGTGGAACACGTGACTGATAGAGTATGTAATGGTAGATAGTGCTCGAAACTGCACTGACCTGGCAGTCACTCGTGTCGTGTTGTCAGTCATGCCCGTGAAAAAGTCCCACTCTATCTACCCGCAACCAGACCCTGTTTTCGAGGATGACATCGACATGGACCTCCCACCCGCTCCACCCTCCTCCGTAGCACCACCACAGCCATCCCCCGCCATCCACACCACAGCAACTTCCCCCAAATCAACTCCCACTCAGCAGCGCTCTCCACCCGATGCCGTCGCCCGCGGCCGTCCCCACAGATCGTCCGTCCCCACGCCCGTCCCGGACCCTGCCACCGACATTACCCGCCTGCGTGTCTGCGCCCAACGCCACCATTGCTTGTACCCCGGGGCGACCTTTCAGGGAACACAGAAGAGCGGTAGGAACAGCTACGACGTTAATGTCACCATTGTCGTACGTTCTGCTTGCGTCACCCACCTATCATGTGCTCATGGGCTCAAGGACGTCGACTTCTCTTCCTCGTTCCTTTGCGGGTACCTCCGTATACGCGGACTGACGAATGATTGGCCCGAGTTGACAACCTACTTTGACGCAGAAATCATTGGCAGTCGCTACGGCTTTCTGACGCAAAAGTGGGGAGCAAACGAACAGGAAGATATGGTGCATTGGCAACGTTTCCCCGCGTTCCGGCATGTCAAGAACGAGCTCAGGAGACCACATTTCACCATGCCTGATCGCGATCGGGGAGCTGTTTTCATGAGGTGGAAGGAAAGATTTCTTGTCCCTGACCATAGAATACAAGATATCAATGGTGCAAGTTTTGCTGGTACGTCCTCGTTCTATCTCATGAACTTCCCTCCCATCTATAGCATGCACCAGACATTCACATCGTCTCCGACAGGTTTCTACTATGTTTGTGTGGACTTCAACCCTCAGTCTCCAGCAACCAATATACGCTCTGTCACACAATCATTTCCCCTCTGCGCAGAGGAGTGCGGAGAGGGTGATTTGCTGACGTCGCCTTCCCCTGGTAAGCTGGAATCTATTCCCATTGGTCGTCGTCGTCGGGACTCTAGCGTCCGACGGGGAGGACGTGGAACTTCTATTGGCCCCCGTTCTCCACCGCCGGCTGCCACTATGAGTGGCTTCTACTTCCATCAAAATTCCGAACCGTGCGTGGCGTCTCACTTGCCTTTATACGACATCAGCTGACTGATTCACGCACATATCTCAGATATCAGCAGTTATCGCTGAGTCACGCTCCTGAACGCTCGAGCTCCTGTTTCGAGTTCCGCTAGGAGCTTTGGTGGAGCATGTCTTTTCAACGGACCGCTCGTTGGATCTGCATGTCCCCGTCGTCACTCTCCAAGCTGGACTGCATGCTGAACTTGTCTAGTTTTCACTTAGTGTTACCCCCTCACGGCATCCTACGATACATGTACTTTGTGCACATTCCTTGTTTTCCTTTATTGATTGGTTCCATTGTCCTACTCCATTCCGGTTACCTAAGTCCGTAATTTGAATGCTAGCTTTTGTTTGTTGTAACTCGGCTGCCTTCGCAGCGTAGCCGCCCAATTGTCTGCTGTTACTGTTTAGCCAACAACAATAGTATATCACCCAAAACTGAGCAATTAATCACTCCTCTTTCGAACGGTGGAGAATAGCCTCGGGTGGTCGAAGACGGGTCACTTCCTAGATCGACTCTCCGCGGCCTGTCGGACATCCGGTCCGATGGTCTGAAGGGCCCATCCGCTGCCTCCTCGGTCTGGCATCACACAACTTGAAGCAACTCACGAACTGTGTTATCACCGGCTTGAAAGAACGGGTTGAAGGGCTTGGGGCCGACCTCCACACTCTACACCCCACATATATCTGTTCGGTGGAAAGAATGGCGAGGACAACCCATGCCGGAGCTCCGTGCTAACTATATACCAGCGTGCCCGGGCGTTTTTTACACGCCAACTGCCCATATCCTTTTCTATTGGTGAGCGTCCATCACCATGACGGATCCCGCAGACGGCGCGACCTGGTAGCGGTTCTCCTCGAATTGTCATAGTGGGAGCCGGGTTTGTCGATTTGTGTCGTGCTAGTACGACGGTGCGGCGGGCTCACGCTCTGACGTAGTGTTGCCGGAATTGCTACCATTGGCAAAAAACCTCAAGGGCAAGCTCATTCCAATTTTACCAATTTCGTGGTATGTCCGACGGGTTCTTTCGAATGTGCATCATGTGGCGCTGCATTCCGTGTATACATTGCATTCTATGCTAACGCTATTTGTTGGCTACACACATGCTAGGTAAACGAGAAAATGCAAATGTCGGCGGAGCGCGGCGGTACATAAGTTACATTCTGTGCGTGACGTACTGACCCTAGGCTAGGTAGCAAACATATTGACGCATGATGGGGTGGCCTAAATTGAATCCCTGCCCCATGGCCAGGACAATACCTATCCGTGCGTATCAACGAACAGGGGTCAGCTTCTGACAGGAGCTCGAGAACCAGGGCGGCTCTGATGTTCCTGGATACATACCCCTTTTCCACGGCACTGAATCGCATTGGGAAAATTATCACATCGCGGCCCCCGCCCCGAAATCCAACTTGAAGGCTGTTGGGAGTACGTATTAGCACATCAACCTCGTTGATTGTCGAGAACGCGAATGTGCACCAGTCGACGCTTTTCATTGACAGGGCAGACTACTGAAGCTGATGTAGTTATCTCAGTGGGGGCGTTTACCCTTGTTCCCAAAGAATGTGAGCGGCAGATACTGAGAACTTCAGGGCACAGCTTGTAAATTTCCTGGAATAACTTACTTTTTCTTAGTCCTGTCTCGCCTTACTTATTTAGCATTCTTTCCACTGGAGGCATGATGTCGTTCTGAAAAACAAGCGTGTCGGCTGGCAAAGGGTGTTTTGTGCATGGAGCTTCACCTTGCTGGCTGAGACCCTTTCTGACGTGCGTTCACGGCGTGGTATGTAGGGCGAAATTTCTGCCCATCATGATCTGTGAAGATCGCACGACGGAAGTGATCAACTTCTGCCGATCTCCACTGACAACGGGTAGGTTCTTGTGCACGCTTCGCCGTGTGCCGAGCCTGATCATCAGGAAATACAGATATTCCGAGTGGATCAAGTTGGCGTCGAGCGTATTGCGTATCGATTACGGTTAGGATACGCCCCACGCAGCAGTCCAGTATCCCATTTGGCAAGATCGTGCGGACGGTAACCGTTGCTTCCAGCCCGATTTCCACTCCGTTAGGTGACAGCACAGTCCACGATAAAATATTTGAAAGACACTGTACGGACAGGGAACGTTGACAGGATAATCCCGAAGGCCTGACTATCGTATGTCTAGATGACTTTGACCGTTCCGACAGGCCATTTACAAGAACTTGCAGCCCCGGGAAGTAAAAGGATGATCGTGACCCTACCCTGGTTACCCTGCCGCCCTGCACAGGTCCAACGCCCAGCTCAAGTGGGATGCGGTCCAAGAAATTGTGGAGGGTGGTGTGGTACTCTAGTCGCAATTTCTTAGGAACGGGATCTGACAGGTGGATAGATATGTGTCCTTCCGAGGGCTTAAAATTCTGCATCAAGACACCCCCACTTTCCGCGATTGAGCACGCTGACTACCGTTAAGGAAGGTATTGTATTGACACGGAGCCACGCGGCACGCACGTGTAGAACTGATCCAGCCAAGGATGAGGCAGCGAAGATGATGGAAAACACGATTTTCCTCAGGCTGTACTAGCGTGGCGATGACCGGGAGATGGCCGATTGGAATGGTGAAGCTGCGGGCCACGATGGTAGGTCGGGCGCGGAGATGGAGTTGGGGCAAGGAGGGTGAGGGCGGGGATGTTGCGGAGGATGGTTTTTGTAAAATTAGATGTGGACGTGATGTCGGTTTTGACCGAACCTCGAGCGTGATTTCCTTTCTTCACCTCGGAGGCTTGAATAGGCTCAGCCTCGCCAGCGCGAGCAAGTTGAGCTTGTCCATCCCTCTTCCTCCTACCAGTACATACCTCCAATAATGACCTCTCACCCCTCCGGGACCAACAACGTCGTCGGTGTCCACTACCGCGTTGGCAAGAAAATCGGCGAGGGCTCCTTCGGTGTCATCTTCGAGGGTACTCCATCCTTCCTCTATGCCATCATCCTTCCTCACCGCCCATCCCAGGCACCAACCTCCTCAACTCGACCACCGTCGCCATCAAGTTTGTGCGTCCGCAGCAGCATACCCTCTCCCCGGCCCGCTTCTCATTTTTTCTCGTAGGAACCTCGCAAGGCCGAAGCTCCCCAACTGCGTGACGAATGTCGCTCGTATCGCATCCTCGCCGGCTGTCGTGCGTATCTTCATCACACCCCATCCCCATCAGCCAACGTCGTTTCTAGCCGGCATACCTCAGATCTATCACTTTGGACAGGAGGGTCTACACAACATTTTGGTCATCGACCTCCTCGGCCCCAGCTTGGAGGACCTCTTTGACATGTGTGGACGCAAGTTCTCCACCAAGACCGTCTGCATGGCCGCAAGGCAGATGGTAAAACTACCCCGTCCAGAACAATCAGCATCTTAACGTCATCCCTTAGATATCCAGAGTGCAAACCATCCACGAGAAAAATCTCATATACCGTGATATCAAACCCGACAACTTCCTCATCGGTCGTACCGGAACGAAGGCTTCAAATGGTAGGTTTCGCTGTTAATGCCAAGATGACCCAAACCCTCAATAAGGTTGACCGCAGTCATTCACGTTGTTGATTTTGGCATGGCTAAGCAATATCGTGATCCGAAGACGAAACAGCATATCCCTTACCGGGAACGGAAGAGTCTTAGCGGAACTGCGCGATATATGAGCATCAATACGCACTTAGGACGGGGTACGTCCGAGCTAATGGATTATGTGCTGCCTATTGCTGAGCATTTTACTTGGCAGAACAATCGCGAAGGGATGACCTGGAATCTCTTGGCCATGTCTTCATGTACTTCCTCCGTGGCAGCTTGCCTTGGCAAGGCCTGAAAGCTGCGACAAACAAGCAGAAGTACGAGAAGATCGGAGAAAAGAAGCAAACCACGCAAATTAGAGAACTCTGTGAAGGCTGCCCAGGTCGGTTACTCGGCTGGCAGCCTCAACTTTCGTCTGATCAGTTCCTCAGAAGAATTTGGTATCTATCTGAACTATGTCCGCAAACTTGGTTTCGAAGAAACTCCCGATTACGATTTCTTGCGAGAGTTGTTCGCCAAGGTCATGAAAAACAACAACGAGGTCGATGACGGTATTTTCGATTGGAGTTTGTTGAACGGTGTGTGCAGACGTACCACTCTTCTTCCTCAGCTCATCAAATTGTCAGGTGGGAAAGGTTGGGAAGCCTCGATGGTGTGTCGTTCTACATATGATCAATCGGCTATGAACTGACGACATGACGGCGTGCAGGGTCAACAATCAGTTCTTTCCCAAGTCCAGAATGCGCCAGCAGCTCAGCCCCAAGATCGCCGACGGGATTTAGAAAGACCACGCGATGCCGAGTGGAGAAGGGCGTCCCAAGGCAACCCGCAAGTGATTCCTCCATCCCCTGCACTCGTTCGTCATGGGTCGAAGCAGCGCAGGGTCCCGAACGCGCTTACGCCTGGCGCTAGTGGCGCCCTTGGCCAGGCTAACCCCTTGTCTACGGCTGCTCAGGTCAACGTTGCCATATCAACACCTCAGAATCGAGTGAGTTACACCGGTGCCCCGCAACACCCATACGCGAATGCCACGCCAGGCATGGATTACGGAAACGACGAAGCATACTCCAACCTCCCCTACGGCCGTGCCTCTCCTATGGTGTCCACTGTTGGTGCTGCACCGCCGGCGATCAGTAATGTTCGTGCACGAGGAAACGAAGTTGGTGTATCACAAGGAGATGAGTATCATGACCAAAACGGCGATGCCCAGGAACCCAGATCAAGTTTCTGGAGAATCATCACATGTCGATGCGGTTAGAGACCCATCCCCGACACCCTTGCTCGTGCTTCTATGTTACCATGAACGTACATCCATCACACGTCGCCGGTCATTTCTTCATCATTGAATTTTGATATACCCCCCTCATTAGTTGCACCTTAATATCCGCTTCACTTGGTCATATGGTTTTTGCCACATGGTAATGCTGACAGTCTCAGACTTTCAAGATTTTTGCTATCATGGATCCCTGAAGAAACTCCTTTTTACGATCTGATTAGTGCTTTGCAAGTTGATAGCAAATATGTGTTCCGGAAATCAGTTATGCGTGACATGTCTAGGCAACGACGTAGTGACAACAAACAACAAGGAGAGCAAGATGATAACAAGGACACGAATCAGAGCGTAAGCGTTGTCTATGGAACAGGAGACTTGGGTGGTTGTGCATGATCGGAGGCGGTGGACGGGGGCGAAGGTGGCACTGCAATTGTTTCATCATTCTCGGAACAAGAAAATCCAAGGGCTACTACCTACCTTGGTCATTTGCTTTGTCGTGGTCCTGTGCAACAACTGCCGCATCGGTCGTCGGCAAAGTGCTAGAGACCCCAGCTTCGACCATTGCAGGGGAGTTTGGTAGGGCTGGGCTCCCAATCACTCTTCCGCTGCCACCCAAAGAGGGTCCTCGCGGCTTGCCCCTTTGCCTCCTTCCGTTCGTTGGCTCGGAAGGACCACGTCTCCGACCGTGTTGCTGGGGGCCAAAATAAGGCTGTACCTGGCTACCTTGGACGTCTCGACGTATTCTCGTCCCGAAACCGCGCGGCTCCACTGGTGTTCGACGATGGGAAGCGGAGGTGCCCTCTGAAGAGGATGGTGTGAGGGTCTCAATAGGAGGAAAGTCTGGCTCCTGGACTTCCATAGATTGGAAGCGATTGTCATTGATGTTTCGCGTTCGCCATCTAGGGTGGACGGAGAATTCTTGGGGAAGACGTGAGGTGAAGTTGGACGGGCCACTTGGTGGGGAAGGAGGATGGGGTCCCGAGGAGTTGTACCACCTATTGATCATCCCATCCAAAAAGCTTTCGCGGTATGTCTCGCACTCGCGCTTCCATGTCTCCACTTCAGCCCGCAGATCATGGTTCTCTGCTTGCAAGTTTATTATACAACTAGACGGGTCTTCGGAGGGCGGGATGGTAGAAGTATGTCGAGTGAAGTTGAGGTTTTTTTGTACACCAATATCCCTGTATCGGGGTTTCGCGGTAGGGCTGATAACAGCACTGCTGACAGGAGGGATTGAGTCCGAAGAGGGAGGTTTAATAGGGACATGAGAAGCTGCACTAGTGCTATTTAATTGAAATGTCTTATTCAGTGCGTTGGCAAGGAAATTGTTTGCTGATGGTCGATCTCGGGCATCGAGGGGAGAGTGCGTGCGTTTGGAGAATCGTGATAGCCTTTCAAGTCGTTTTGCGTAAGGTTCTGCTTCTCGTCGCAGTGAGTGGGTCAGGCTCACCGAGAAGCAGGACCTTGTGACATTTTCTTCTTCCTTTTTGACGACGACCGATTGGATATCTCTTGTGCGACCGACGGCAAGTTATCAGAGTCGGGGAATCCGGCAATATCTGATGACAAAGGACCAGTATTTCGCTTCCGCTTTTGCCGAGAAGACGTTGAAATGTTTTCTCTTCCCCCACCGTACCACTCGGATTGTGGGATTTCGACATAGTCAAAGACAAGCTTTGATTTTAACTGTGACTCAGTCACAACTTGAGTGCTCGAAGAAGCAACTGGGGCTGATGGGAAAAGGGAGAGCACCATGGAGGGATGTTGGTCCGGTGTATCCGGAACCGGGTTGCCAGTAATCGCGCAACGTGGCGGAGATTCGACTTCCGTTGGCAGATCAGTCAGGTCGCTGAGATTCCCTGGATCATCTACAATGGCATATGAAAGAGGTGCCACTACAGGAGGTTGCCCCGCACCCGAAGGCGAGGAAGGAGCTGAAAGGGGACCATAGCTCAAGATATCGTGCTGTGTCCGAATGCTTGCGAGAGCGGGACTGCCGGGCACTCGGAGCGTACCCGATTTGGGCGAGGGAGACACTGGATCAACGATAGGCGAGAGGGAATCAGGGACGTCTGACAAGCTAGACTGGCGAGAGGGTTGAACTCCATTCCTGTCTCCTGGTGAAGTGGAGGTCGATGTTCGGCGAGAAGCGGTCGTCTGACGATCACCGCCGTTGGGCGCTCGTATTACCCAGTTCCTTGAAGGAGAGTCATCCGAGGCGTGGGTATCATATGGCTCGTCACCGTCGATTTCGTCTGGCAACCCAACCAACGCCTTCGCAGGACTATTCGCAATCTGGGGGTGATGTGGTCGATAGAAGAAAGGAATCGAAGTAATGACTTACTGGAATCGATGTCGTTTGGGCGAATCGATCGTACCAACCATGTTTGGTCACCTCAGGTGCTATGGCCCTGCAAGTCGTAAAAGTCTTGGCCAGGTAGATAAGCCTGTGCGACGCATTCGGGCGAGAACCCCTTTCCTCGTCCTCAATGACGCGCTGCCGTACTTCTTGATACTGCTGTGAGCTGTTGCGGTGAAACTGATGCCATTTCGCGTCCCCGTCACGATCAGAAAGTATTATGGCATCCACCGAATGGACGGAATCTAGTTCAAGTAGGTGGGCATAACATTTGGAGAAATGGCATGGTTTGCAGTATACTGCGAGAGCAGGGTGCGACTGACGCGCTCGACACCGCTTGATTGCCTGGAGAGTGTCAAAGACCGATGTGTTATTATGTAGGGAGAAAAGGCATACCTTGTCGTTTTGTCGTTTCTGGAACAATTTGCAGGCAGCCTCGAATATATTCGCGTCTCCTCCGGAGAGTAATCGACTTTTTCGAATGAGCACAAATTCACGTATAATGGACACAACTCACAGTGGCTGTTCGGAAAAGTACCCGTGCACATTGATGTAGTCGTTGTGAATGCGTTGAATTGCCCTGACCGCTCGGTCCCTAATTCCCAGCAGGTCGCTAAAGGGTCGACACTGAACTGGCTGCATCTTTCCACATTGGCATGTCCTGCCTTCCACATAGCACGAGGGACAGATGACAAGACCATCGCCAACTGGTAAAATTCCCGTGGAGACGCCAGAAGAGGATGCGGGAAGACATGAGTCACATTCAAAAAAACTCTGAAATATATCGGCCCCACAAAAGTCGCAGTGGAGATTGTCCGTGTGAGAGGCGCCTGATTGCGAAACATGGGGCATCGAATCGCGAGAAACCGAGACCTCGGCAGCAAGGATGTCATCGAAGAGGCAGACAAGTTGTTTCAGGTTTTCTGTAGATTTGAGACAGGAATTACTTTCACGACGTTCTGGTAAATCTTCCGTGAGTCGAGTGAAATATTGCAATGCATGGAATATGTTGGATTTGACTTTGTATATTTCCTGCCTGCACACTCTGCAAATGATAGGTCGACGCGCATTTGGTTACCATGCCACCGGAACTCTTACCTGTGGTAAATGGGAAGTTCGTGCCAAAGCGCCGTCTGCAGGCCATTAAGAGACATTCGTGACCATGACGTCTTGATCGTAATTCCACCTCTGTTGACCACTTGGTGGCAACTTCTCGGAGGAACGAGGATTAGATCTCCTAATTGCTGTTCAGCAATATAGACGTCGAAAGGAGCTTTTGCGAGTTCCTCGACGGTCACCACATGCGTTTCCAGATCAACCTCTTGTCCCAATCGGTGAAAATATGCGGCAACCCGAGGAGCAGCTGACGACTTCGTCATGAACCAAAACGCGGTGCCAGAGTGCTCTGAAAAACACATGAGGTTTTGGCCAGACGATGCACAGAGGTCTTTATGGAACGGTGTGAACGTGTCCCCTATGCCCATGTAGCACATAAGAGTCTGGACCTTGGCCTGAACTAGTGAGGCGGCAAGAAGGCAGAGAGTGGTGGGCAACAAACCTCGTCAGGAAGAAACTTGAGGAAATCGTTTGAGCCATGGAATAAAAGTTCGTCGGGTATGGCACCGGACTGTGCAAGCCATTCTGTCCACGCTGCGGGACATTCGCCATCTTTTCCGTAGAGTCGTTCGTGTTCTAGAAGAGAAGTGAGTCTTTTGCTCGTCGCGTAGGGACTACGGATGTGCAGCTGACCATCTGCGGTTGCATGTAGCGGTGTTTCGCGCAATTTTCTGACGAACTCGTCCATAGTGATCTTGAAGTCAGCCCAGTTGTGAACATTCCGGACGGTTGGGTCTTGATGCTGGCGTCAAGGAGAAGCTTCGAGGAGACAAAGACGGCTCACTTTGATCACCGTTCTTTTTCAGCCAGTCGATATTGAACAAAGACTTTGGCCACCTGGGATGTCTGTTCCAACCAGCGATGATCAAAGGGTTGCCGTCCCTTTCGACGTTGGAGACGACGATCTCCACTTTGGCATTGGGGGATGAGTAGTGCACGCGCTGGACTGGATGGAAATTGGGAGAGCTATCGATGATGGACTTTATCTCCCAGCCGAACGTCGAAATGAGGGGGCGAGGGTGGGACATCGGATGGAGGATGCCACCAGTCGGGCTCGATTTAAGGGAGGGGAAATCATGGGCACGTGACCCGTCGCGTCGCGTCCTGACTGCCACGGCGATGGAGGCGACAAACGAGCACGGCGCAGCGAGACAAGACCCAGACTTTGACTTCTGGGACTTTGTCAGCTGTGCGGTCTGCCATCTTCCTTTCTCCCCGGCAGACAGAGGCCCTCCCCCCGTCCCGTTTTGGATCACCGAATGTGGCCATGTCTTGTGCAACTCTCACCTCAGTCGGTGCCAGCTGCTCTTGTTCGCGCAAGACACTGATTCCGTCGACCAGACCCCAATCAGAGTTGCTCAAAATGTGGCGAACAAGCCATACAACTCGTGCCCCTCCAGCGCAGTGTATGCACCCTCTCTTCTCCCCATGCCTTGCACTCCAAATCTACTAGATCGATCCACCCATGTCAGATTGTTTTCGCTCCTTACCTCACGCAATCGACGGCATAGCCAATGCTGTAAAGGTACGCCCCGCCAGGCACCTTGACACCCCAGCGCGAAACTTCTCTGCCGAATTCAGTTTCAGCAAGAGTCGCTTGCTGCCCTCGTGCGACATTATCGAAATCAGTGCTTGCAGCTTTCTGCGACTTGCGATCGGCTACGAAACGAGCGCAGATCGCTGAGAAAGTTGGTCCCCTATCCGTTGGACTTGTTCACAATAAAAATATTCTCTAGGGACGCCGAGGCGCTGCGAAGAGAACTTCATCTGTGTCGCAGCAGAGGATTTGCTACGGACCAATCCCGAGAGCCGTCTGCGCATTTAAACCACAATGGGAAGCGGCCTATGGTCGACATGCGAGGGTGAGTTCCTATCATCACTCGCGTACGCCAGCGCGAAGAAAATCGTTCCAGTCAGAACAGTAGCGTCAAGACGAACTCGAGCCCGAGATCCATCCCGACACCGGTGGGTCCATTGCGTCTTACTCTCCCGCCCGGGGAACACCCCGGTTTCAGTCGACAAGAGTCTGGCCAAGAATTTGCAAACACGGTCGACAGACCTGGCAGCAGCCAGTTTGCAGAGTATGCTCTCGTCGTCCTCTTGTGCATCTCTCTAATTCGTTCTCTAGGCAATATGCGTATCACGGAGAGGACAGCTCTCGAATGAGACCACCTCAACCTAAAGATGAACAACAATCAGCGTCCCTACGTCAATCACGGTTGCTCGATATAAATCATGGTATGATGGCTCCGCCCCCTCCACCGAGTCAGGGAAAGCGCTCCAAACCAGCGAATGGCCAGGTGCATCCGCAGATCGACCAAAGGATGGAGATCTCGACATCACAGAACCTTGGATCACAGCGAATCACAGCAATTTCCGAGAGCATGGGACCGCCCCCGACTCCCCAGCGACCTTTTTCTGCGGCCCTGCGGATGCCATCAAGAATGCCGACCCAAAATGCTACAGCCTCGACCTTGCAGACCAATCGATTTATGCCCAGCTCTTCCCACGGTCGGACCTTCTCTGGGCTCATGCCTGCTGTGGGAATGACACCCTCGGGCAGTGTCGGCAAAGCTTCGGGCGGAAACCGCATGCCCTTTATGCCGCAAAGCTCGAACGGGTTTGGGTAGTAGATACAGTTGCACGTACGAGATGGGCTGGTTTTCGTCTCAAGAGCTGTTGCAAAATGGAGGCTCTGAAGTGGAGTGGGTGTGTGAGCAATCAAGGTACAACTTGAAGTGAGGGCGGGTCTCAGCTTCCGCGATACAACAGCCGCACGCCACTGCGGAGGGGCCAAGCAAGTTACAACTTGCCGCAGCACACCCATCCCGTCTACTACTTAGATCCTTCTGGAAGCGCCGCCCGACCCCTCATTGAACTGCAATGGCATACAGGGACCCTTATGCCGAGCAGCATGGGCGGTATGACCAGCAGTACACTGATGCACCTGGCTTCAGCTCGTACAACAACGCACAACCTCACCAAGCTTATGACCAGGGCGGTTATGATCCCTATGCCCAATCCACGAACCCTGGAGGAGCAGCATTTGAGCCTGGCCACTACAAATCAGAGAGTACTACCAACTATGACCAAGGTGCCTTTGCACGAGCCACTACTGGGAAGTGCGTATCTTGGTCGAGACCCTTGTCAGAGTAGGACGTTGAGATACTGTTTACAGTCGGCCCCGGGATTTGAGCCGCTGGCGTCATGAACACCACGGTGGCCCTCTGTGGGCCAAGGTAGGCCTCGCAACAGCTTCATTGTAATGTCAAGTTTAACCCCCCGACAGGGCAGTCGAGGGGCGTGCATCGGGCGGTTCTGTTGCTGTACTCTCATGATTATCGTCTTCCTCATTATCAGCATCTTATTACCCCTTGCGCTGGTGAGTGGACTCTTGACGAGGGAACGCACATCACTGACAAAACCTGGTTGCTTAAGTGGACTCGTCCTCCCAACATTATAGTTGGGGACGTACAGGCTACGTCGAATGGAAGCGAGGTAATTGCGTCGCACTACTATCACTGACAACCGATAAAGCTTTATTCCGCAGATCCAGACTTTGAGCAATGGTGTTCAGATCAATCTTGAGCTCCCTATCTAGTACGTGTGACGTTCCAGGTGTCTCGTAGCTTAGCCAGCGCTCACCGGGACGATAGCGTCAGCAATCCTAATTATTTTTCTGTGTCATTTTCCTCGATAAAGGCGGATGTATGCGTCTCTCAAGACATCTGCCTTCGTTTTACTGACTGCCCCTCAGATTTACTACCCGATCAACAACACACTTATTGGATCAGGACAAGAGAATGATATAACCTTTCAATCGCATTCCAACACAAATTTCACCTTTCCTTTCTCCATTGAGTATACAACCACAATGTCATCAAGTGCCCAGATTATTGCAGACTTGATAACAAAGTGTGGCATTTCGGGCGGTACAGTGTCGGACATCACTGTGAACTATGATATTACGGCAAGTCAAGTTCTGGATGCACGCGGAATTTTGCAGGATCTGATCACTTCCTCGTCTGCTAGCTGGCTTTGCGTGTGCTTTTCTTCACTGTCTCACCGACGATCAGCAACTCTGCCAGTTTCCAGTGCCCTTTGACGGCATCCGACATACCGGTAAGGGCTTCTTCGAGAAAGCACGATGTGACTGACGTTCTTATGTCTTTTTAGAGTCTGACCTCTATACTTTGAGGAGGCAGTTGACTGTGATCAGATATCTCGCTATCAGTTTCGTTCGGACGCTCCCTACGATATCATGTATACATCCCATGGACTATAGTCTATAGCATCCTCGTGTTACTCGTTTAGAGGCACATTGTGTCGAATGCATCCCGTTTAATTAGAACGTCTACCTTCTGATCTCAGTGTATCAGGCTTGGATCCTGTGGGGAGACTAGATACATCCACTAATGGGAATGGGTGGCCACGATTGCCAGTGATACCGTGACAAATTGTCCCGACGTACTTGACCCTGAAATGCCACCCGAGGGAGAAACATTCCTGCCTAGAATACACTCTGTGTTCTACGCGATATTCGATGTCAAGACTGGCCCCAAAATCGTTTTCCAAGTCCCCGAGGGTCTCATAGCATTAGCTGCACCAGCCGCCAGCTTGTCGGTGACTTCCTCGCCGAAACCGTCCAGCGCGGCCTTAGCTGAGGGGGAGGAGCAGAAGTTATCCCGTCGATCTAGCTCTTCCTTTATTTCGGCAGGCGGCCAGCGTCCAAGCCCTCTGCGTCACTTGCCTTCCCCCCATCACCGTTCCTCCTCGTCAAGCAGGACCCTCTTTAACTTTGGCGACATATCAAAGTATGTCATCCCCCCGAACCCTCTCTGTGGTCGCCTCGTTATCTGTGCGACGGGGAATTATCGTATCATCGGGCTTCCTGTGTCCCTCCCCGGAAAGTATGAGCGGAACTTCTTCAGGTTCAACCTCTGTTTCGTTTTCGAACGCTCGGCGAATCTAAGCTGCTATGAACCAATCGTCCGGAAAGTCAGCAGGGTCCTGACGGCTTGCGAAGTCCGTTCTTCCGGGATCTTTCCCAAAAATTCACGCTGACGGCTTTGCTTTGTAGGAAGAATCAATGTTTCTTTCGAACCCCCAGACACCATTGGTAATGTACGCCATCATCGAGCAACTCTACGAGGACTTGAGTTCATATTCCGAGACCACAATCCCGATCGACGATTTCAACTCTATTGAGTTGAAGATTCTCCCTTTCTACCCTAATCCACCCTCAGTGAGGGATTGGCATGTGCCTCTCGCACTAATAAATCTGTCGAAACGTATGGAGGATAACTGGGATCTCACGATGAGAAAGGTAGACTCATCATGTCTCGACTCAAACTATTTTATAGCTACCTCTTCAGGTTTGCCAATACATCAATGGCGTGAACCACGTCAGTCGCATTGCGCAGCTAGCAGACTGCGACCTCGAGCTAACTCGTCAGGCAATCTCCCACCTCCTGTAAGTCTCAAGTCTTTTGCGTAGGCTTACCATTCGTATGCTCATTTATATGGTGAGGTATTACCAGGTCACAATGACAATTGACATATTTCAATATTCAAACATGTATACACTGAGAAAAAATGTCCAGTGGCTTGCAGATGAGCCTCACGTCAAGGACGAGTGTGGTCCCTACGTGACCAAGCTTGGTAACTCAGAAGCTTGATTTCATACGCATATCTTGAACGTACACCTAATAGGAAGGCCGATCCCCGATTGGCCCAAGCTGTTGCATCTCTACTCTCGGTTGAAACCGGGACGGACTGTATTCGAATGGATGGAAAGCCATGGTGTCCACGAACTTGGTATTGACGTTCGAAGATTCACGAGCTTTGGCGTTATAAAGGTACGGCTAAGAGATATGTGACTTGCCGCTCTGATTAATATGCACCACTGCTAGGGCTTTCTTCGCCGAGTCCACCGCTACCCAGTTTTGATCCCAGAGTCCCCGTCACAAGCAAATCGTAGACGCCGACAGAGTTTTTCATCATCTCCCACCCAACTCGGAAACCAACGCACAAACCCTTCGATAGATTCCACTGAAGCTTTCAACCGCTTTAAAGGACGGCTCCCCGAAACTTCGTTCACTGTTCCAGTCAACACTGAAGCGCTCCTTAGTTCACCGACTAGAGAAGTTGACTTGACCAAGAACGCATCTCGAAGGACCAGCGCAGCGGAGAAAGTGTTGGAACAACTACGCTTCAAAACGCTCCAGAGGAATGGCTCGAATATCACAATTAGCAATCAACCCTCTTCGGCATACCCAGATGAAACCAGCACCACACGCGAACGACCCGTCGTCGGACGACCCAGAGTAAACTCGGATGGTCGTCGACAGTCAATGTACCAACAGTCGGAAGTGTCGAGCAAAGATGGTCGCTCCTTGGGGTATGGACCTTCTGTTGGACCCATATCCACTGGGCGTCCAAGACCATCTCGTTCACCATCCGCGCCGATGGTCCCGCAGATCCACACGTCATTCTCCCAAGAGTCGGGGCAATTATTTAACGTGCCGGCCCCACCTCCTGAATTGATTTCTTTGCTCGACGGTGAGCATCACACGGACGAACTGTCAACAAGGTTTGAGGCAGGCTGGCCGTTACTCCAGCAATGGCTTGCCGTGATTGGGGGCGGGAGAGGAGATGGAGATTTCGGTAAAGTGTCAATCATTTATCGTTGAGCGACAAGATACTACGAAGCTGGTTAAAGTCGAGAGTACAATGCTTCCCTTGCAGTATTGCTGTACATTCTAAGCAAGCGTCCGATTGACGTTGACATAGCCAATTCCATAACATGAGTAAAATGACTCGGTGCAGGATGGATCAGACGGTTTTGCGGATACTATTTTGAATGACGTTCCGAAGAAAGTTTTGATATCCCGGAGAAACTGCATGCTGAAGATATTAATGTTAGCACCAGCCTCGCATTGAGTACTAGAGTACTGACGTCCGGGGAGATGCATCGCCCATCCGACATCGACCCACGTCTTCGCTACCTAGCACCATCATCAAAAGCACGAGGCTTTGATGTTTCCGATCGATACAGCCTCCACGCCGTATTTCAGACAAGAGGGCCCGGCTCGCCAAGAGTGCTACATCCTCTGGGGTACCGCCAGGTTTCGCGACAGCCTCAGCACAATGTATAGCAGATGTCGTGGACTCTGCTAGCAGAGTTAAGGCGTAACCTGGGGATCTACATGACAGTCAACAAAAGAGAAGGCTGGGAGGTTAGAAACTCACTTTCCGCTCTCGTCGCCCTTGTATACATCAGAGTAGAGATAGATGTCAGGTATGTAACGATTGAGGACCGAGCGACAGGAATCGATCATGCGATTAGAGAACTGAGGGCTAACTCGCACAGCATGTCTGTATGCGGCCACATTCATGAGCGATAGTTTTAGCACACAACCCGGGTATTCCTTACGCGATCCCTCTTATTCGTTTGATTTTGCCTGGTTCAACAAAGTTGAGTGTTTTTACCTGCTTGACGACGGGACATAGAAACTGGACTTCTCCACCACCGTCCGGAGGAGCGCCACGTTTTTTTATCTGTCAACCCTTAGTCCAACCTGCGAGGCTGAATTGATGCTGAAAAGCACACACCCTTAGCTCAACACCATCAGAGATCCCGAAGAGCTGAAGGTGCGGAAGGGTCACGGTCCGAATGAGATCGACCTTGGCAATTCTCAGCGTCGTTAAGCTACTTGATTTGGTGCAGAACGCACAGAAAGGTCCATGTCATCCGTCGTTATCCCTCGCAAAGTCAATTGAAACGGCTTCTTCGAAAAGGGTGCAAGCATAATTAAAGGCTCGATGAAGTACCCCACTGCGCGCGAGAGTGGGCATTCGTAGGTCACCGGCCCGCCAGAGATAATTCCTGGTTTGAACAGGACAGCAGTACCTGATGTGGTTCATCAGGCAGATATACCTTCGATCTACATGCACCATACCAGTGACGGAGATTTCGATGACGGTGCCATTGGTCGCCTTTTCCAATAATTGCAGCAGGCTTATTTCGTAGTCTGAGACGTCAGAAAGTCTGGTCCAGCGAGGACAGCATAGACCATGGTTGCAGAACACACCTTGCAAACCCGGATTCTTATCCGCGGACCTGATCTTGTCTATTCGAACTGACTTTCCACTCAGCACTGACAATACCAGGCGTTGCCGTAGGTACTGGTGTCCGCTGAAACTCAACACTTGGCCCGTCTGAGCCATTTAGTGGAGGCTAGTGGTCCTAACGGTACAGGCAGGCTTACATAACGAAGACATAACCATCGATCGAGGGGCTCGGGTGCAAGTTCATCACGTTAGAACGGCCAACACGGGGATTATTCAGGTTGTAGACATTCCTTAGACTTTGCTTCAGCTCATTAATGGCAACCAACTCGCTTCATGTCAACGGATCAGCAACCTCAAGCGACTGGCAAGATCGCTACCTCCACATTGACCAAATTCTAGATCGACCAGGTCCACGAACGGACCCGTCCTTCTTGGCTGGTGATGAGGTATGGTGGCGTACGAAAGTCTGGAGGCCGGTTCTTACCTTTCCCAGGTCAAAGACTTTCTTAGGAACAAGTGCAAAATCCTGGTCATCGGCGCTGGCGGGCTGGGTTGCGAGATTCTAGCCAACCTTGCGCTGACAGGGTTCAAGGATATTCACGTCATCGACATGGACACCATCGATATCAGCAACCTCAATCGTCAGTTTCTATTCAGGTGCGCGTGTACTCATAGCGTTTAGCACGCCGCTACGTGCTGAACACAATGAACAGACAGGCTGATGTCGGGCAACCGAAAGCGATCGTGGCGGCTGAGTATGTTATGAAGCGAGTGGCGGGCGTGAAGGTGACTCCGTGAGTACATTATTCTCATAATGATGGTTCCTGCTGCATGTCCGACGTAGTTACTTTGGAAAGATTCAAGACAAAGATGATGACTACTACATGCAATTCAATCTCGTCATTTGCGGCCTTGACTCTGTGGAGGCGCGTCGATGGATTAACGCGACGCTTGTTAATCTGGTTGATGCGGAGATCCCAGAGAGTTTGAAACCTCTCATTGACGGTGGCACAGAAGGTCAGTTACTATTGACCCCCCAAGTACTAAAATTTCAACTTGTATCTCAGGTTTCAGGGGCCAAGCCCGTGTGATCCTTCCCACCGTGTCGTCCTGTTACGAGTGCTCCCTCGACATGCTAAACAAGCCCACGACATTCCCTATCTGCACAATTGCCAATACACCGCGTCTTCCAGAGCATTGCATTGAATGGGCATCCGTACTCGAGTGGCCTAGAGTACACGGAGGTTAGTTTACCTGATATTTGCGCCTTTCTTTGTCCGACCTTTTTGTCAGAGAAGAAGCTTGACACTGATGATCCCGAACATATTGGCTGGCTGTACACCGTCGCATCTGCGCGAGCTAAAGATTTCAAGATCGAAGGGGTGACTTGGTCACTCACTCAAGGTGTTGTCAAGAACGTGATACCTGCCATAGCCTCCACAAATGCTATCATAGCTGGTGCGTTCATCCATTGGGACTGTTTCTCCCTTTTCCAACATGATTTTAGCATCATGTTGTAACGAAGCATTCAAGATCGCAACCAGTTCTGCTGCATATCTCAATAATTACTTCATGCTGATTGGTACTGAGGGGGTATACTCGTACACGTTCGAGCACGAGAGGCGTGATCACTGTCCAGTTTGTGGCGGGGAGGCCTTGGAGATACCAATAAGTCGGGAGTCGACCGTCGAACAGTTGATTGAGATGTTGACGGAGAAGCAGACCATGTGAGAATTTTGCACCGTGCCCATTTCTTCCGCACATGCTAACGACAAGGGTGTGCAGCCAGATCAAGAAGCCTTCTCTAGCGACGTCGACGAGACAAATATATTTCCAGGCTCCTCCCCAGCTTGAGGAGGCGACTCGGCCAAACCTGGAGAAGAAGGTATCGGAGCTGGTGGAGGAAGGCGGAGAGGTCGTTGTCACTGCATCCACGTTGCCCTTCAATTTATCGTTGATCATCACATACACATAGCACATTGTAACTCATGCACTGCACAGGGGTTAATTAGTCAGCGTATATCCTTCCAATTTTGAACCGGGTGCTGTTGTCTACCATTTCTCGTCACAACCATGCCCAAGGCCGATCTCAACAAAGCAGGATGGGAGCAGAGCGAGTTTCCAATTCTCTGCGAAACATGTATGCCCGTTCCAGTTTCATCAATACGCCGAGTTCAGGCTGACATCACGGAACAGGTCTGGGTGCCAATCCCTTCATTAGAATGGTACGCCGTTCGTTTCTTGCATGCCACCCTGATATTCAAGTGTTTTCGTCAGTCAAAACAAGAGTTTGGTCGTTCGTGTGGAACATGCGCACGTCCATTCACCGTTTTCCGTTGGAACCCGGGCTCAGGTGCTCGTTACAAAGCCACCGTCATCTGCCAAACGTGTGCCAAGGTCAAGAACGTCTGTCAGACATGTCTCCTGGATCTCGAGTATGGTTTGCCGACCCAAGTTCGGGATACTGCGTTGGCTGTCCAGAGCGAGGCTCCAACGAGCGATATTAACCGCGAGTACTATGCGCAAAACATGGAAAACGAGGTACAGTCATCCCTTGATATTATCGTTCCAAGCGCACTCTCAACGTTTCTGCGAGTAGATGGCAGACGGTACGACGTCGTTGATGCAAGTAGGCGGCAGGGCAAGCTCTGCAGGGAAGGAGATGCTGAAGGAACTGGCTCGCACGAATCCTTACTACAAGCGTAACCGACCACACATATGCTCATTCTTCGTCAAGGGCGAATGTAAACGTGGGACTGAATGCCCGTATAGGTGTGTACCATTGCCTATGAACGAACTTTGAGTGACTGACTTGTTGTACAGGCACGAGAAACCAGTGGACAATGAACTCGCGCACCAGAGTATCAAAGACCGATATCATGGTCAGAATGACCCCGTTGCACTTAAAATTATGGCAAACCACGCTGTGTCGCAGGGACTCAAGCCCCCAGAGGACCAGTCCATTGTATGTTTCTGCTTCGGATCCGCCACCCAACATACTCATGATCCTAGATGTCGTTGTTCCTATCATCGCTTCCTGCTTCCGCGACAGAAGCGGAAGTACGGACGCTTGTTGTGAACTCGCTACCTCATGTCCCTTCATCAGAGCTCAGGTCAGTAGTTCATGTAACAAAGTCGAGGTGCGCATCCGCTTTTTAGTCTCGCCGCCATCGGCTGACCCCAGCGAAGGTGTGCCTTTGTCAACTTCAAGGATCGAACATCTGCGGAGCGGGCCGCAGAAGCTTGGGCCCATGGTCTTGACGTGGATGGAGAAAGAATACCTGTAAGATGGGGGCGAGGAAAGAACGGTGGCACTGGAAATGTGTCTGCCAGCTCTACCAACCCAAGCACACCACCCACCGTAGCCACTACTTCATGATGCATTGTATACTTGGAATATTACTTTGAAATATTTATTTTCAAATCATACTAGGGTTACACACAGATCCAATGCCACCTGCGATCTTCGCACACCATTGATGAGCCGCAGCGCTCAGCAATGGAACTCGGAAGCACACGTGCGAGTTAGAAAAGGAAGTTGTTCGTCATCGATCATCATCGGCGCAATCCGACGGCCGACCATGACTTGTCGGAGCTTTAATTACCTAAGTTGACATACCATTTTAGGAAGGCTTTTTCCAGGGCAAGTCCATGGGCGCGCTGTAGAAACTCTTCCCTCAGCCCGTCGCTGGGAAACCGCCTGACATACGATAAAAAACATTCTGGCTTAGCCTTCAGTGGAACCCTTTCTAGAATTGGCTGTGTAGTGAATGGTCTAATGCTGGTTCTGTGTGTCATGCTCCTCTGCAACAACTGTTGGTCGATTTACAAGCCCTCCAACCAACCATGATCCCCCAATGATGCCAAGGAGGATGTATAACCCTTTCCTCTCCTCATTGGTCAATGGTCTCGAGCGAGTCTGGGATTCATCCTCCCCTGCCCGCACAGCCAAATTACCTGCCTGGGACAATGTGCGACGGAAACTGAACGATCTTGGAAGTCCGAAACTCTCCCAAAAGTCTGCCCAGAGTCCAACCTCCTTGCTGGCGGGAGGGTTGTCCGCTTGAACAGTGGTGGATAGCGAGTCACCTTCTTGATGTTTTTCAAGATTGTACGTCGGCCCTCCGTCATAATGAGTGACCGACCCGCTGACGACATGCAACTTGGGGAGCTCCGGTTCTAAGGGAGCATCGGACTTTGGTGGGGCAGAATTCCAGAAGTCGGGTACATAGGGCTAGTGAATTATCAAATTTGACGGACCGGGTAGATATGGAAAGAGAAGTAAAGGATAAAAAAAGATCAACGACACAATCAAAGATGAAACGGAAGAAGCTCACGACTTGCACGGGCGCATTGGTAGGGCGTTGGGAGAGATCCGGCAATTTGATGGCCAAAAAGTCGGGCTTTGTGTCGGGTCGCGCAGCTAGCGGAATACCAGGAGAGGCGGCCTGGTAAGTCTTTTGGGGGGATGCTGGTGGAACAACGCTGGTTGAAGCGCTCCGGATTGCGCCGGGTGTGTGAGTGGGAGGTGGGGTAGAAGTCACGCTGTTCTTCTCATGTTCTTCGATGCGAGCAATCAATGTCGACTTGTTCCCCTTGCTGTGATCGCGGTGAGCACGAGAAGACCGGCTTCGTGCAAAAGGGACCTACGTGGACAGACCACGCACTTTTGCCTGCTTGCGGAGCTCGACGACGGTCTCGCTTTCCCAGGTGCGGGAGAGGAGGACGGTGGAGACAAAGGGCCGTCGCTGAACGGCGGGGAATGTACGCGGGAGACGAGACAAATACATGGGGCGAGACGAGTGGATGCAGCCGGAGGATGGGGTGTGCCACGTGGCGGTGCAACGAAAGGGGCGGACGACGTCTGACTCGAGCTCGTTGTCGTGGGCGGTGACGACGTGCCATGTTGGAAGGGGCTGGGATGGGCGTGGAGAAAGGGAACATGTGGATCTGGATAGTTCGAGAAGTTGGCAGTGTCGACTGCCTCGTGTCGCACTGGTTGCGCGCTATCAAAATACAGCGTGCTCACTCATCGAGTCATCGTCCACCATCGTCCAGTTCGGCATGCTGCTCTCCCCAGCGTAGGTCGTTTCTTCCACTTTTCGTGCCCTTCTTTATCTCCCTGCAGATCTACCAGTGCCAGCCTCCCCTCCCAGTCGTTCTGGAACAAATTCAAGAACAAAAAGAGCGACAAGGACACCGACTATCGCGGGGGGCAGGCACACATGGCTCTCGCCAGACAGCGTCTTCTCACCCTTGCGTACGGCGACATGGAGACCGTCAGAGTCGTCAGTCTCTCTCCCTGCCCTCTCCCCCAGCGCTCGCTCATCACTCCCCCAGCTGCCACAAAGCTTTCCTGTGAGGACTCCCGTTCGATTCGCCTCGCCTCTCCCCCCACTGATACAGACACCATTAGGAACTCGAAGCCGTGGCCAGAGACTGGACAAAGCCACCCCCAGATGCCATCTTCAGCTTGCGAGTGCCTACAGAATTTGCTTCCCTCCATGCCTCTGTTCGTCCCTCCTTATCTTGCTCAGATCCTCCCCGCTCAGATCACATCTAGCGATTAGTCTCCGGACCGTACATTTACGTGCGTTATCTGCGATCCTGCTGACGCAATGCCGAACACTTATCTCGTCCCTCGACCGCGTGGTCCAACCCATGCAGTTGACTGGCGAAGATTCATACCAGATCGCCATCATGGGCGTTCAGGGTATCCGCGTCGAGATCGTCAGCGACGCCCCTCCGCCCCCCGACGAACCTCCGTATGTCTCACCTCTTCCTCCTCGACTTGTCTCTGACGCTTGTGCAGTCCACCACCGTAAGTATCTTGTCCGCCACGTACGCACCGCGTTAGCGACATTTTGCTTCTTCAGTCCCCCGCCAGTCACAGAAATGCCTGCTACGTTCAACCTCGAACTCGTCCCAGGACAGCATATCGCGCTTGAAACCACAGTTTCCTCCGCCGACGACGTCGACATGGCACGTATGGAAGATGGTACCGTCGTCGACGGCATGTTCTGGGGAAAACTCAACATCGTACACTCCGACGACAACCACACCGTCGAATTCACCGGGACGAAGATGAGGGACCCTGACATCACCCCGGAGTTTCTCTTTGATTCTCGTGTGATGACTAAGCTTACCAACGCTGCCCGGCCGCTCTCGGCCAAGTGTCACCTCAGCATCCTCGCCCCTGCTCAACAATACTGCGATGTCATCTTGACAGTGAACCCCCTCTGGTCGCTCACCATGACCTGGCCACCAGCCGAGAACGTAGGAGAACATAAACACAAATACTTCTTGCGAGTACATCCTGGTGGTGCACTTGAACACTTTGAGAGCGAAATGGTTGTAACGTCCCTATACTACGAAGCGGTGTAAGGGATTCTCTGCATCATATGTTCCACTGACGTTGACATCTCGTCCCTACCAGACCCGATCCAGCTATGGTCGATCCCAACGAATTTATCGCACCACGGAATGGCTTCGCGATGTCTTTCCGCGACTTCATATCTCACCTGATGAATGTGCTGGACCAGCTCGGAATGTCTTTGCACGCACGAACTAACTTTATCAAGTATGTTTTCCTGGTCGTCTGTCCCTCTCGGATCCTCACAGACTTTCAGTAACAATCTACACGCATTTTCTGGCCATAAGAACATTGCATATCGCTTCCTCTCCCCTACCAAGATTGCCAACGCTATCGATATCTCAGTAACCGCCGACCCATGCTTCTTCACCCGACTGTTCCTCATATTTCGCGGCATATCCGATGATGACCTTGGACTGTTTGCCGGAGCTGGCGAGAAGGAAGCCAATTCCATGAACTGGAGAGAGTCTGTCGGGTGGTCAGAGTACTCCAAAGACACAACGGTATTCCGTGTCTTGGAGACATCCGTCTGGGAGATCGCCTAGATGGCGATGGAGATATGACCTCGAGCGATGGAGCTGCCGGCAGCATCCCGCTAGTCTCGTCTCCTCATGTTTGGGACACCGTCTCGTCTACATCATTCTACTTCACCACACAGGTACTGACGGCCATCGATATCCTAGAGCACACTCAAGCGTTACCCCTGCTGTCATGTTTTGTCGTCTTGCTATCTTCCCATTAATTCACGATTTGAGGACGGTTTCTCTCGAATCCCGCGCAACACTGTTTCTGCTAGTCATCTCTCTCCGACGAGCTTGTATGCTTCGATCTTTCATCCTTTACCGAGTGTATCGACAGCTGTTTCGCTTCACCTTTGTCCTTATGATTAATGAATCCTAAATTCCTGTAGTCAGTGCCATGTTGGTGTCGAAGGCCCCCCCTTTCATCTACTTTTGGCCTTGTGCCGCCCTTTTACTACACGTTCATTTTCGAAACGTCGAACGGTTGGAAGGTGGATGTCAATTGTATTATTACAACATCCCAGGATTTTGCCAGCGAAGTGATCTAGTCTCTCAAAAGAGGGCCATCGTCATCCTTGATTCTCAGTCGATGTTTACTGTACTACTACAGTACATCTAATCAATGTGCACACAGGGGTATAGTGTAAAACTACGGATATGGGATATGGGATAGATCTACAGCACGGTGACAAATAAGAATAACGATCGTCCATGGTAAATCTGAATGCCAAATGGGGGTGAAAAAAGACAAGTCAGCGTGAGGAGACAAATCTGTAAGATTGAAAAGAGGACGTTGTCGACTGGCGACGTCTATGAAGTGCAAAGTCCGTCGGCGATGGCCGACGAGGAGTGTAATGCCAACCTGACTTGTGGCGATCCGAGTCGCGTTCGTGGACCGGGAAGAACACGTTCTCGGACACAAGGGAAGGATTCGCGCATGAGCGTCTCCAGCGTGGGCCAGATCGTGTCCGAGTCTCCGTATAGATCCATGAAACGCGTGGAATATGCCCGCGAGGCATAGTAGTAGAGGAGCGGCGAGGTCTGCGCGTAGTAGTGTTCGAGGCGACGAACAAATGTTTCCTAGAAGAGGGTGGATGATCAATGCCACAGTACAGGCAAATCAATCCGACTATCCATACTTGGTTATCATCGGGTCGTCTCGTCAATGGTTCGCCTGTCACGTCGTCCAATCCTGGAATTTGGGGAGGGTTATAGGACGTGCTGTAAATACGACCCGACGGGAGGTGAACCCAGCGATTGGAGATCCATTGAAACAGCAGGTCATCCGCGATGTCGACGTTCACGATCAAATTAAGTGGTATCTTGTGTTTCCTACAAATCAAATCAGTAATTGGATAACACAGCAAATGCTGCGCGGCTTACACGAGGAAATTGTCCAACAGCCTTCCCTGTCGCTGTGTGCGTGGAAAACCGTCTAGGATCCAGTTCTATGAACGCACGTGTGAGCCATACATGACATAAAGATGACGAGATAATACTCGCGTTCTCCTTGAGGGTATCGAGTTTAGTGGTAATCAGGTCTAGCACCATTTCGTCTGGTAGGAGACCGCCAGCAGCAACGATCCCTTCCGCCTGCCTCCCGATGTCAGTCCTACAAGAATTAATCAATCGGTGACACTCGGATTTGGGCAAAGAACGCGACCGACCTCTCCGCAATGTGTCGTCGAAGGAGATCGCCAGTAGATATGGTGGATATATCGTACTTTTTCGAGAGACGCGCAGCAAGGGTACCCTTTCCGGAACATGGTTTTCCGAACAAGAGCATTCGCAGAACAGGTTTGTTCTGTGCGGAGCTCTTTTCGGATGCGGATATGTTCATGTAGGGCGGTAACTCCTTCGGCATGTTGTATGGAACGATGCTACAGACGGATCGCCCAACATTGTGCAAAGACAAGCGGGAGAGTGATGCAAAGGTGCTGAGCGGTGCCATGGCTGAGCGAGATGGGTGTGCGAAGCCAGAAGATGGGGAAGAGGAAGTATTTATGGAAAGGTTCGGCGGGCGGTCAAAGGCGAGTAGAAGCGGGTGGACGGAATGGAAGATGCGTGCGGTTATTATGCCGCATGCCTCGAGGCGAACAAAAGCGCACAATGACGGTGAGTGGACAAGGAACTTGGGCTGTGCATGTTGTCGGTGCCACAGCGCCACATGCGGAGAGTTCCCTTGGTCCGCCTTGCACTGGGGCCACTCGCGTTACTCCGTCACGACGCATGCACGGTTCCAGAACAGACGGCCTTCACTCGACGACCGACGACGACCTCCACTACTCGCTGCTGAAGATGACCGTCGTAATATGACTCTGATGATCACTCAATAGGACGACTTCCCGGCTCTGACACGAATGCACTCCCGCCAAGCTCTGAGGACCGTACTCCTCCCGTTGGTGACTCTCACCCACTCACTCGGGCGACCGCAGAGGACGATCGGGCTCGCTTGCAGCTGACGACCGCCTTCGACCCAAAGTACCACTGAGAGGGAGGCTGTCGCAACATGTTGTACTACCCGCCTCAAGCCTGGAAGAGTGACGCTATTTGGGACCCATTCCTCCTCGTGCCTATGCATGCTCTGCTTCTGTTGCGTGCACCTCCACTCGGATCGGATCTAGACTGCAATTTCGGAGACAGAGATGGCCGCGACAGACGTGACCATGACTTGGCTGATGTTGACGCCCCTCCAGTGCGCTATGGTGACACATTCAGTCGCGTCAGTCCGCCGCCACTGCGCGAGTATTCGCCTCCCCCACCCATGTTTGATCGAGACCGTGAGCGGGAAAGGAGAAGAGCCTACTACCTGGTGCGTTCGCCGCCACCGTTTCGCGGTGAAGGTGTGCACGATCCCGATAGGGTGACGGGAACGCGACGCGTATAAACAACAGCGGTGGGATCGGCACGGACGTAGCGACGACAACCAACAAGCATGGATGGTGACGAGTGGCATGCCATTAAGAATGAGCAGTATACATTTCATAGTTCCTTTTCTGTACTGGTGTCTCATCCTCGCCGATCGCTGAGCTGTACTTCCATACCCTGAACATGTACTACTTATGTAGAGGTATTCTTTTAGCGTCCCGTGTCCGAGTTCTCCCCATAACTTGGCTCAAACTGGCGCTCGCATGAAAAGAACCACGCGCACGGCAGGGTGCATTTCTAAACAAGGTTCCTGCCGGCGAAGTTCGACCGTACATCTAGTTCCGATTCATATGGAGAGGAGCCAACGTGCGCCAGACATTCAAGATCCAGCATTAATGATGGTCAAATTCAGCCACTTTAAGGCAGACCACTTGGTTATGGCACAATGACAAGACTTGTGAGCAAACCTCGTGTCTGCTATTACATAGCCGCTTCTGTAAAATATAGCAGTACAGGATGGGGACAACCGGGTCATACTGGTCTTGACGGTATTCGACAAAAAATGCGAGCGAACCAATAAACCAACGTGTCCAAGACGATCACTCTCAATTACTCCACACTGCTGAACTTCTTCTCAGTGATCGTTTATCTGTCAACACAAAAGGATTGCTGAGACTATACCGTCCTCGACGCGGCAACCGCTCCCGCAAGCCAGGGAATGATGACAGAACGACCGCTTCGAGTTTCGGCCAAATCTCGTCAGAGGTTTCACCTTGCAAAGTGACGAGACGAGCAGACTTGGGATTTGAGGCATAGTACGAGAGAAGAGATGACGTAGAGGCATAGAACTGCTGCAAACGGCGTGAAAAGATTTCCTGCGTGACATGGCGCGTAAGCCTCGTGTTCGCATGATGCGTAGAAAGCGACATACTGGATGGTCATCTGGCCTTTTTGTGAGAGGCTCCCCAGTTTCGTCGTCAAAGCCTTCCACCTTGGGCCGATTGTAGGACATATTGTATATTCGCCCTGACGGGAGATGCACCCAGCGATCGGATGTTCGACTAAGAATCACCTTGTCAGGAACATCAAGGTTCACGACCAACGTCAGTGGTATATTGTGGTCCCTGCAGAACCGTTCAGGTGGGATGGCACGAAAAAGGGCCTACGCACATACTCTAAATGGGTATCGAGAAGTTCACCTTGTCCTAGAGTGCGAGGAAAACCATCCAAGATCCAGTGCTATAGGACACGTCAATGATCACTGCAATGACAAACGCTCGGTTGAACGAACCGTGTTGTGAAGCGCATCAAGTTTGCTGGTGACAACTTTGAGCATGAGGTCGTCAGGGACCAGTCCTCCTTGTGCTACAATCTCTCCAACTTGGCGGCCAATTTGCGTCCTGTAAGCAAGTGAACCATGCGTTGGAAGCAACGAAATAGTGATGCTACTAACCCCTCGGCGATATGTTGGCGCAAGAGGTCACCGCTAGAGATCGTCAAGATGTCATACTTTTTCACGAGTCGTGAGGAAAGTGTGCCCTTGCCAGCGCCAGGTTTCCCAAACATGAGCATACGAAGCATTTTACCACCGTTACACTCGTCTACTCCCGCGCGTAGGCCATGGAGAGAGAACGGCAACGCTTTGCCCGAGGAAGCAGAGTTTGCTATTGCGCGTGTGCCAGGAACGGGTGCGGCACGCCGAATTGCGAACGTAGCAGACTTGGAAAAGGAAAGCGAGGACATAAAAGGGTAGTCGTGAAGAGGAAAGAGTCACACCAGAGGTGATCCAGGTTTATATGCCAATTGGCTGTATTCGCGATACAGCCAATCGGACGATGTCGGAATACGCGGTGGTCTGATCTAACTCGGCAGCGAATCGCTTGCGGGCGCTAACCTGGTGCCTAGACTCTGGACCCCGACGGTGGGGATGAACAAAGTTGGGGTCGCTCCGACCGTCGAACGAGTTGAGGGCGTCGCTGTAAAGACGGCGAAGATGTGGGAGGGACAAACGTGCCCCAGCCTGTCATATATGTATTGTACCGATGCGGCGTGAACCTATTCAGAAAATTGACCCCTCAGAGCGGATATTACATGGACCGCAACACTCGTCGGGACCCGGCATCGTGAGTAGCCAGAGTCTATTCTCACCGTGGACGTTTGAACACTGAAAACAGATGCGGCTTCACTCTCGGCAGATAGTAAAGCAGGGTATGTGGGGTGTGCTGCACGGTGTCTGTCCCAACACTTCTGACGATTATGACAGTGCTTATACCTCAGTATACTCGTTTGCGAAATATCGTGGTTCGCACTACGGTGTTCGAGTTGGCAAACGCCCGAGGCACACGACCACGGTTTCACAGTTGCGCTGTTCATTCTACTACCATCTGATGATGACGACAGCGGTTTCACAGCACGAGCCTTTAATGACATAGCCCAAAGTATGAAAGCATTGACCACTGAATTTCGCATCACTAAACTATCAATTGCATAGCCAAGTTTCACTGTTCATTCTGCTGCCATCTGACTGATTGTTCGGTAACCAGTCAAACGGACTCCATTTGCCTTTTCTTTCCTCCCAACTGTGTGCTTTCTTTTTTGATGGTTACCCGCAGCTCGATACCCCCTACGTTGATGTGATCACCCTAGCAAAGCTCCACTTGCCACGCACGCTGACCTCTCGCCGGCGACGCGGACAATGCGTGTGTCTTTGTGTTCACCATCGCTCTCCCCTTTGCAGCTCACGTCGCGGGCATTCGTTGCCGTGGTACAACTGTATAAAGGCGACGAGCCCGCTTTGCAAAATCGCGCTCCAAAGCTCGAGAGTGAGAGTGATCCATCATGAAGTTTTTTCTGGCATCGCTGGTATATTTTTCTGCTGCCGTTGTTGCGAGACAACCCAGCACGTTGGTCATGAACACCCCATATATTTCTCGAGCCTTTCTTCCGTGTAGAAGTTGACGCGCGATGCAGTTTCGACGTCACCGAATGCGAACCTACCCTTCTTGCTTGGAGCGGTGGAAAGGGTACGTATAACCCAGTGCGCCCAAGGGATTGACCACGCCTTCGCCCAGCCCCTTACTCCCTTGCACGTATCCACTCTACCTCAGTCCCCAGATTTCAAATTTAACACGTTCTCGTCTGGTATTTTACTTTTCACCGTTGCTTTCGACTTTTGACACGTTTCGTAGAGTTGTTCCTGGAGCAGATCCGAATGGGGCTCCTATCGAGTCTCTCGGCGCGCAGACCGGTGATGAGGTGACCTGTGTGGTTAATCTCGCTGCTGGCGCGTGTTTTGTCTCTTTCTATGCATAGCGCTGATCTTCCGTATAGGGACATCCAGACGCCCTTGGTGATATTGCACAAACTGCGCCGGTTACGGTTCAACCCGGGACATGTGAGTCCCCTGCCATTCTTTTTTGGAAGAATTGCCCTTGAACCCCATCGGATCTTCTAGCTACTGCTTGTTTCCTGATGGGCGAGTCTGGCATCTGAATGGGATGCGGTGTTGTCGATTTCCAATGTCGGGTAATCACCGTTGCAGTTTCAAGTACGGTTGGTTATTTTTTGCATGGCCAAGCTGGGAGATTTTCTCAGGCGTGGTCTTGCCACGTATTCACGGTCTCCGACGTGCATTCATGGAAAAGGTTGACCTTGTACAAAGCTCTAACGTCACAACTGACCGCCCAGAAGCATTGACGGAAACGAACCACGGTGCTCGGTGGATGTGGGCCACTCGCCTTCTCCAAGGGTGTTCAAATCCAATTGAGAAAGGGTCAAAGCAGCGTGTGACCAGTGGATCCCCTGATGGACCTCGGCCTGGATTGGAGTTATGTGGCAGACAACCGCAACTAGAACGTCCTGGAAACCCAAACCGGCATCACGCGTCACCGGATGAAGACTCCACAAGACCAGATGGCAAGTCCGTCCCATAGTAGTGTCGACACCGAACTTAAAATGACTTACGTGAATATGAATATGCTTGGTGCTCCGGACTGGTTCACAAGTTGGCAGTCCATCGATAGGCTCCACCCCAGACTCAGCATCTGTAATGATTATTAGATCGCATCCCCACGTCGCAGATAGGTAGGTAGCGCCCAGAGAAGGTATGCCCATCTGAAACTGTCGCATGCCAGAAATAACCTCTACCAACCAAACACGAGTCATGTGCTTTACGGCGTTCCTGTGGGGAAGGCCTGTCACTTTATGCACGTCCAGGGCGCGGCTCCTGACCCTTTTCCGACCAACCAATGAGCTCCTTCATTTCTTTTACGCCGACGACACCCCTGACGTCCTTTGTAGGGTCGAGCGCTATGCAAATAGCTTCTGCAACGTGCTCAACATGAATGGGAGGAATCGAGAGTGCGTTTGCGATCGAATGGAGGGGGGAAGAGAGCGGCGAGCCATGAGAAGACGGGAAGGCGTGAGCTGCGGCTCGGAGCAAGGAAGACGGGGTTGGCACGCCCTTGGGAACGCTTGCATGTATGGAGGCAGACAGGTCAATCAGCGCGGCAAGAGGAGATGTCAACGGTCTGTGATGTGCGTGGTACACGAGGCCTTGAGGGAGTCGTAATCACGTTGTCGGCCCTTACAAACATAAGGACTTACTTGGACGAATGAATACACTACGATGATTCGGGTTGTCGCGAAGGAGCTGGTTTATTCTTTGCTCCGCCTCACGTTTAGTCTCGATATACCGCGCGGGTATCAGGGGTCGGCATATGTCTTCGGCCGAGATGTAAATGAATGGGCGGACAAGCGTGACCCCAGGATCAGGTTTGCTGGATTTGAATGCTTCGCAGACGCGAAGGGCTGAATTGAGTGAACCAAATTCATATTGGAACGGCGTCCTATGGAGGCAGTTCAGGAAACGACGCACCGGTATCTCGATTTATCACGTCGTAGGTACACCTTTGTGGCACTCTGTCAAGTGGGTTTCCGCCTCCGCCGGCAATGGCCCCAACGAGGCCAACTAGGTTGCCATGTGCCAACGCAGTCTTGTACTTGCCGTCTTCGAGGAGAGTTCCGAGCGTGTGGACAATTGCGCCGACTTTGGGAAGGATGTCTGAGTAAGTTTCAGGAAGAAGAGCATCGGCTTTGCGCCATTCCACCTGGTAACAAGGAAGGGTCAGGATATGGTCTCATTGCATCACGACACAAACATTGGCGACCCACGCCGGGGTGTGTCCATTTGGCGTTTTATAAGGTTTTCCCGAGGAGCTAGATGTATCGCCTTGAGCGAGTGCCATGCAACGTGAGGTGTTGTTCGAGCGTACCTGACGCTGGTCACCTGGATACCGCGTGCCAGCGCAGCCTTGCATACGGCAGAACCTGATGGTGGTGGTTATTGTTTTGAGAGAAGACAAGGATTTACGACTTGCCAATGAAACCGTTTCCACCCACAACGAGGATTTTTTGTGCTAGTGGTTGCATCTAGAGCGGACATTGGTACGACGCGCAAATACATGTATTTGGATGCAATAAAATCTAGTACAGGATTGCTGTGTATAGAGATTACAACAGTGCTCGGTGGCAAGCCCCCAAGAATAACCCGATAGCAGAATAAATAAACAAAAGGTGTCTAACCCTTGTGATGCACAATTCCCATTCCAAACCAGCCAGTGGTACCTACAAGTCTAATGGAGGCGATGGCCACCAGGGCGTGACAAGGACTAGCCTTGGGGTGATGCTAAGCAAGTCTAATGGATGTCTATCGCCGCCGTGACAAGGACTAGCCTTGGGGTGATGTTAAACAAGTCTAATGGAGGTCTATCGCCATCGCGACAAGGACTAGCCTTGGCATGATGTAAAGCAAGGCTATACGTAGCTCCAAGTGACTTTTGGGATATTAGCGAACAAAGTATTGGAGAGGGAGATGAATGGACTGACTAGGGAATTCGCCGACGCTGAGGTCAGAAAGGGCCTCGAATGCACCGACGGAGAGGTCGATCGAGTTTGCGTTCTCGCAGGTGGGGCAGTCGTCAGCGACAGTGACGGTGACTGTTTTACCATTGCTCGAGTTGGTGATCTGGACTTGCAAGCCGCAGAGGGGGGAGGCGGGGCCCAAGGTGCCAAAAAGAGCCTGATCTGTGGGAGAGAATGAGAGGGAGAGGGAGAGAGATCGGGAGGACATGCCCATTGCACAGATGAAGTCGGTGTCTTGGTGAACCTGTCCACAGGCACCGGGGTTTCCATTCTGGTAAAAGTAGGTCGCGCTGCGGGGAACAATGAGAATTGGGACAGGAATCGAGAGATGGACGTACATTCCGCCAGAGTTTACCGCGGTGGATACGACTGCTGGGGTGGAGGGGGCTGGTGTTGGGGTTGGGGTGGTGGTGGTTGGGGTGGTGGTGGGCGGGGCGGAGATAGTGGTTGGGGTGGTGGTCGGGGCTAGATAGGTAGTCGGGGAGGAGGTGTCGGAGCAGTCGTCAGTGGTGGTCGGGGTCGGGGAAGGAGTGAGCGAGTGTACGGGACGGGCAGAGACGGAGAGCGAGAGGGCTGCAAAGAGAGCGACGATGAGGAACGAAAACATGGCGACCTGGCAATGGACTCACCCGCTGCTTTGTTTTTATATCGCGGTCATGGTAACAAAGCATTGCGTGGCGGTGCATTGTCACCATAACACCTAACCACCACGCATGGGTACGTCCCCGCCCGTCCCCTTCTCCCCCGCTGACCCCCCGCAGCCGAGTACACCCAGGACCCGTTCGCGTCGACGCACTCCCTCGACGCCAACCCCTTTGACGACCCCTCAGCAAAGAACAGCACCGCGCGCTTCCCAGATCTCGACACCCGCGAACGCGACATCGAACGCCGCGAGCAGGAACTCAACCAACGCACAGAACACATCAGAAAATTCGGACGCAGCAACTGGCCTCCTTGTCTGTATCCCCGTCTTCTTGCCCGTTCCGTCCTCATGTCTTGCAGTTTTCCCCCTCATCTACCACTCCATTTCCGAAGAGATCCCTGACGCCTCCCGTCCCCTCGTCACCCGCATCTATCAGCTATGGCTCGTCCTTCTCGCTACACTCTTCATCAACATGCTCGCTTGCATATTCATCCTCGTTGCCGGCGCGAGTGACGGCGGAAAAGACCTCGGTGGAAGCATTGGGTGCGCACTTTTATTTCCGTCCGATCACTCGCTCACCCCCCGAAAGCTACGTGTTCATTATCCCTCCCCTCTCCTTCCTCTTGTGGTACAGGTGAGCTCATCCCGTCTCACATCCGTCCTCCCCTTACACCCCCCCAGACCGATCTACAATGGTTACATGAAGGTACGCACCCTACCCGTCTCCCTTCCAAACGCCTCTTGACCCACTTTTCAGGAACAAGCGTTATATTACTGTCCGTCCCATTTTCATTTCTCCTCCTCCGCGTGTCTCAACATTCGCCAGACTTGTACTTTTTCTTTGGCGGATTCCACCTCCTTTTCAGTGTCTACATGTGAGTCTCCCCTCTCCTCTGTCCCTCACTTCCTCACTCCCCTCCCTCCAGGATCATCGGTATCCCCAGCACCGGTTCTGCTGGTCTCATCCAAACTATACAAATGTACTCCCAAGGTCACTGGGCGGCTGGCATCCTCGGCACATTCGCCACCGTTGGCTGGTCTCTGCAAGGCGTCGGCAATGCTTTCTATTACCGCCAGGTGTGCACCGTGTCCGCAGTCACACCACCCACAACTAAGCAATTCCCAGATTTGGTATCATCACACAGCCGCTGGCCACACCATGGACAAGGCAGGTCATCCCCATCCAGAAAAAAGCTCCGCTCACCTCTCGTTAGGCAAAGGCCGAATTGGCGAGCCATGGTGCCAAGGCATACTTTACTCGGGGCTGACCCTACTGCTTTACTAACCTCCACTGCATGCATGTACTCGTACCGCATCAAATAGGACTTTTAGACCTTGCCTGTGACTTTTTCTGGTCGGTCATGAAAAATAAATATTATTGCACTGACGTCATGAACACGCCCCTGGCGTGGGTCGCCAAGTACAACCAAACCCATGGAATACAAGCCGAGTGTCGACAGCAAGAATGAGACCTACGAATGCGAAAGCATTGTCAATCCAGATAGTATGGTACGTCAGTTGGTATGATACTTTTTTTTGCATGTACAATGTCCCAGGAAACAGAAATGAAAAAAAGGTCAGGTTTTCTTGAATGCATGGACGATGTGGAGGCGGGTGGAAGGGCGGACGAGAGGGTAGTAAAGATCTGAATGGGCTTCTTCGATCAGCTTCTTGGCTTCCCAGTCGCGCATACCCGCGGACAAGAAGAGTGGCTTGAGCGCCGGAAGCATGATGTCATAATTCATCCACGCCAGCTGCCCGATGCTTAGCGCGACGGGGTCTACGTGCAACATGTGCTCCGGTCAACGTCCGCCTCCACGTGTCAAGTCACTCACCCTTGGGCCAATGTCCGATTGGAATGTTGCCTTCTTGTGAAACGATCTTGTCGAATGCGCCCGTCGCGGAGACCAGATTCGCAAGTTCGGGGGGCACGTTGACATCGACGCCCTTGTCGCGCAGACATTGTCTGTACGACTCCCACAGTGCAAACCAACCACGCATCCCTGACGGCTGTCCGGAACGGGTCAACTCGGTGGCGCTTTTCCCATCCGCAATGGGTTCGCTGTCGGATTCAATCAAAATAACAAGTCCGCCTGGGCGAAGCATCCGTGCGATCTCGTGCAAAAAGCGGGTATAATTCTCAATCTAGAAATCGTGTCAACACGGTGCAAAACCCGGCCCTGAGGACAAAGAAAAACGCACTCCCGTGTGCATGAACCTCGCGTGGACGACGTCGAAGTGCTCGCTCGGGTACGGCAAGAACCACTGGTCGAGATCGCAAAGCTCGAACCTTAACCAAAATCAAAATCGTCATACAGCAAAGAGTCTGGGCCATCTGGGAGGACGCACGTGCAATTCTCTGGTACCTCGCTGAGAATAAGTTCTGTCAGCTGTGCGAACAGGGTTAGGGAAAGAGTGACTGATACCGAGGCTGGATGGGAGCGAGGTCTACGCCAATTATTTCTGCTTCGGGGAACGCGTCTGCCATGTCGATGGCCCTGTGTTTTTGGTGTCGAAAGAGGGATGTACGGTTTTAGAAAGGACGCACCAAAAGCCACCCCCGGTACCGAGGTCGAGGACGCGGCAGCGCTCTCGTCCTTCTTGAGGGACAAGCACTTGCTGCACGGGGCCAACGTAATTCTTGCCGCCAAAGAGGAACTGCAGCATCTTGTGCTGGAGCTCGGAGCGCTGGGAGGCGTGAGAAGGGCCAGGGGGGAGGGCGATGGGCTCACCCGGATCTCCTCGTCGTCTGCGGGGAGCATGTAGCGCTGGCTGAGGGCATTGAAACGCCTCCCGTGTAGTTCCGTGAAGAACTGGGAGTCGTCTTCGCCGACGTAGGTGATTTGGTTGAGGGGGAATACTACGGGGTAGTTGAGTCGCATGAGCAGGACGAGGGGGGTGACATGGCAATGTGGAGGACGAGTTCCCAGCTTATATTTCCATTGGGAGGGATGACGAGAAGCACATATAGCTGACGTCCGAGTGTGGACAGTGTGCGACTACACCGCGGGACCTGGCCGGTCCATGAACCCCATTGCAAATTAGCCAATGTAATCTTATGCTCATGATTTGTGTCGTAACAACCTTATACATTCGGCCTGATCTCGTGTACAAACACCGTCCGCGTAGATTCCCCATGCCACCCGCGATTGCTGCTCGCACTCACAAGGAAACGCCCGCCCGGATCTACAACTTGGGGTGGCTCGCACGTCAGTCAACCCGGCTCGCCTTGGCTCCACTTACCCATTTGCGACACATAGCCCCCGTGATGGCCCGGTATGATCTTGAATTGCACCCCTCCCCTGCTCTTCACGTTTCCATCACTTTCCCCAGCCTCTGCCGCATTCCATAACCGGATATTGTCGATGGAAGCGCTACAAAGTTGGCTCATCATCTTCACATCCCTGCCCGTCACAAGACCATAAATACCCACCATGCGATGTGGCGACCGTCAGGGAAGGGCACAACACACGATACTACCCCCGAGCTCGGGGGATTGCGCAGACTCTTGAGCAACCGCGGCGTGCAACTCGGCCCACTCCGGCCCAGCAACCGAACATCCCACACATCCACTGTCCCATTTCGTCGACCGACGTAGATGTGCGATCCGTCTGTCGACCAGCATGCCTGTGTGAAAGTGTTCGCCAGTCTGCCGATCGATCGACATACAACTTCGAGTACGTACAGAAACACACCAAGGCGGTGTCTTTTCACTCAGCCACAGTCTTCCAACGCCCTTTCCTGGGGTATTCGCTCGCTTATCCCAGAGCATGATCTGTCCATCAATTGCAGAAACCATTAGAACATCCGGAGAAAACGTGGTGCTGTTCTCGGCGCTGAGTAACGGTGGCGCATTCTTGGGTGGTGCAACGGAGCTTTGCGATGAACGTACTGCTTGGGCCTGCCATGTAGGATCAGAAGCACCCGCATCGGGAACTGCAAGCCCCATATGGCCATCAGGAGTAGCGCTCTCCTTGTGGGATATCTTGGCCTGACCCACACCGCCATCCGGAGCTGAGTGGTTGTCGCCTTCCCCATCAGGCTCTGGTTCGTCGTCGAAAAGTGGATCGAAAGATGTATCCGATTTAGCATCCGACTCTTGGGTAGGCAGGTTGGAAATGCCATTTTGACTTGCAGAAGCATTCAGAGTTTGTTGCTGATGCCCATGTGCCTTTCCAGTGTGGAACGTTTCCACGTTCGCACTCGCGGGGGCCTTCCTGTGTGATGTATCTGCAGGTGCGTCAGGATATGCGTCCGATTCTCCGCCTACTCCCGCCGAGGATATCGATATCGAGCTGAATCGTTGAGACAACGTGTTCAGTGGTCTTACTGCGACACCGACCAGTTGTGCCCCATGCGAGGTAAACTTTCGGACAGCTTGTCCGGTGTTCAAGTCCCATTGCTATTAAGAGAATCATAAGTTGGCACACGATAGTGACACTGCCAAGAGTAAACCTTACGATCGCTTCTCCATCCCAGCTTGCACTGAAGAAACCTTTTTCGTCATGGTCAATTGAAAGCCCAGAAACGGGGCCACGGTGACCTTGCATCACATACGCCAACCGACCAGGATCGTGTCGAACCGTGAATAAATTAATGTGACCGCGCTGTGATCCGGACTGGATATCGATTCACTGTGATGCCGAGGGTAGAGTGGACGTACGCTAGTTCCGCCGAGTGCCCAAAGTGCATCAGAATGCATAGCCATGCTATAGACCGGCGACACCGTGGTCTCGCTACCTTGGGGATAGCCGTTTTGCAAGTTGACGAGATCATGATTCTCCCACCAACATCGTATCTGTCCGGATTTCATATTCCCCTCGACAACGTTGCAGTGGTGGCGTTGAGGAGCAGTCAGGGTAACCTTGCCATTGACCGCGGCGAAAATATCATAATCACGAATGTAGCCGTCGTCTGAGCCGGTCAATAGGTGTGACATGCAAAACGACGAAGCCAGTGCATGAGTGGGCACCGGATGAGGAATAGCACATATTGCTTCTACCGTGAAAGATCGGGGTGGGTGCGACCTGTGAATGAACGGGAATGCCAGTGTACGTTTGCGAACTTCGGCCGGCGAGGGTGACTGTGGCCTTACTTGCGGGATGACTGGACACGGATGAGCCTCGTAGCGTCCGACACCGAATGGTAGTACATACCTTTGGGTGATTCCGGCGTAGACGATCGTGGTGTCGCTGTGGCCGCCGGCCCAGGGGGTGAAGACGGCTCCAGACCCGTCAGTTCGATAGACGGCTCAGACTCTTCCTCGTCGTCTTCCTCGTCCGAGTCCTCTGAACGTGACTCCTTGATGAGGAACGCGAACATATCAGCCCACGCGAATAAAGAGGGGTGTCATAGCACGCACGTCGTCCGCTTCTGTTACGTCGTCTACGCCGGCCTCGAGCGCGCCGAGTAGCGCCTCGTCAATCTCGTTGTCACCATCCTCGTCGCCCTCGCCGTCGGTCGTGCCATCGAACTCGAGGTCGTCGATCGTTTCACCTTCCGAGTCGCTGTGTGCCATGTCAAAGTAACGGGTCGGATAGGGAGCGTTCGCACGGTGCCTCGTCACGTAGCGGCGTCCACGATGGTTCTCGCAGATCTAGGACGGAAACTGAATGCCGCCCTTTCAACCCTCGGTAGGGCACCGGTCGTGGATGACAAGGTACGTCGACGAGACATGGATCCCGATTACCGTCCCGTACACGTATACAGGTGCTAGATGCGACGCTCAAAGAGATCACCGCTGCACTCCTCGAATCCGACGTCAACGTCAAGCTCGTGGCTACCTTGAGACAGAAGGTCAAGGCAAAAGTCAAGGCTGCATTGGACGGTTCTGACAAGTCCAAAGACATCAACCGGAAACATGTCATACAAAAGGTGACCTTCTAACTCGGGTCATTTATCATGGACGCTTATTCTCCGGCCATCAGGCTGTATTTGACGAACTCGTTCACCTAGTGGACCCCGGGGTCGAGCCATACAAGCCAAAGAAAGGCCAGCCAAACATAATCATGGCTGTTGGCCTCCAGGTATGTTTAACTCGTCGTCCCCGAGGATGCTCCTTAGACCGTCTCTTAGGGTAACGGAAAGACTACGACGTGCACAAAACTTGCGGTATATTATCAGAAGAGGGGGTTCAAGTCGTCTATCGTTTGTGCCGACACTTTCCGCGCCGGAGCTTTCGATCAAACCCGACAGTCGGCGACCAAGGCCAAAGTAGCTTACTTTGGATCGTACACCGAGACTGATCCAGTCGTGATAGCAGCACAGGGTGTTGCTAAATTCAAAAAGGAACGTTTCGAGGTCATTATCGTAGACACGTCTGGTCGACACAAGCAAGAATCCGAATTATTCCAGGAAATGGTGCAGATCAGCGCGGCCGTCAAACCGAACATGACGGTCCTTGTTCTCGATGCTAGTATAGGTATGTGTCCTCTTTGCAAAATTGTTGCACGCTCATGTCCTGCAGGGCAGGCCGCTGAGGCGCAGAGTCGCGCATTCAAGGAGAGTGCTGACTTTGGTGCAATTATTGTTACGAAAATGGATGGGCACGCCAAGGGTGGAGGTGCCATCTCCGCGTATGCATACCAGTCTTCTGCCCTGCCGAATGTTGACGCGCAATCGTGACAAGTGTTGCTGCAACCAAAACACCAATAATCTTCCTTGGCGTGGGGGAGCATTTATACGACCTCGATCGATTCTCACCTCAACCATTCATATCAAAGCTGCTGGGTTTGGGTGATATGCAGGGCCTTATGGAGCATATGCAAGACTTGGCTGCTCAAAACCCAGACAAGCAAAAGGAGATGGCGAAGAAACTTGAGGAAGGTAAACTCAGCATAAGGGACTGGAGAGAACAAATTCAAAACGTCATGAACATGTTTGTTCTGTTTCACTTTCTTCACCCGTCATAGCTATATTTTGCGTTGTTTCGCAGGGGCCCTATAAGCAAGATCGCATCAATGATTCCGGGTCTTCCACAGGAGATGCTCGCCGGTTCGGACGAAGAAGGTTCGCTGCGCATGAAACGCATGATTTATATCACAGACAGCATGTCCGCCATGGAACTCGATTCGGATGGGTCGATGTTTCTGGAAATGGGTAAAGACGGTAAGCCAACCGGCTTGACATGGAGGGTCACACGAGTAGCAAAAGGAAGTGGAACGACCATACGAGAAGTTGAAGAGCTGCTATGCCAATATCGGATGATGGCCAATATGGCGAAACAAGCAGGTGGAAAGAACGGATGGTGTGTCATGATACAGGGTGCTCGCGTAATGATGTTGACCGTCCGGCCCCGCTCGTCCGCAGGCTTCAAGCGATGCAAAAGATGCAGAGCGCAGCAGGTGGTCGTGGTCGTGGCGTGAATGGCATGCCGACCCCCGCGCAGATACAAGCAATGCAGGTCCGTGACGCATATCGCTCGAGGTGGCTTGTTTTATTTAACACGGACACAGCGAGCGATGCCCCCGGGTATGTTGCAACAGATGCAACGGCAACTACGCAGTGGTGGTGGTGGTATGCAGGAAATGATGAAGACCATGATGCAGGGCCAGGGAGGCGATCAGCTCGACATGGAAGAGATGCAAAGTATTCTATTCCTCCTTTCTTGTCGGTTCTATCCTCACTGTTTTCGACAGGGATGATGGGCCAGATGGGTGGTGGGCTGGGTGGATTGGGTGGACTGCCGGGGATGGGCGGGGGGATGCCCAATCTCGGAGACATGTTCAAGATGATGGGTATGGGTAACGGCGCTGGTCGCTAACCATTTTTACGATTCTGATTGGACGGTTCATATTTCGATCTATCATGTACACATGACATAGCGTGTACTTTGTTACACACTAAGTTAGGGCGTGCGTCGTTAATGGCGCACAGACAAGGTTAAGTTCAAGGTAAGAACCACCTGTGGTACTACAGGTGTGGAAGGATGATCCGGGTACCGTAACGACAGCCTACTGGGGCCCTTTTTTCCAAAGCCTCTTTTTCACTGAGGCGGCGCCTTTGTTACCAAATATAAACGAGGAAGTGTGTTTGTCTGCGCCAGTCTTACGGGAGATCGTCCGAGAGCCCGAAAAGACAAGCTTCGGGGGAGTGGATTAATCATCCGACTGAACTCTGTAGGACAAGATTCGAGATTTGACCCACCATCCACAATCCGAATAATCCCACGACACTTGAACCCAAGAGTACAATTGTCGTTAAGGTCCCGACAGAGCGACTGTCATAGGAAAGTAATGTCATTATTACAAGGGACGCGGCTGTCACCGGTCTCAAAAGAGGATGCCAATTAGGATCCGTGCTGTTCTGGAGGCCGGTGGGCCATTCATTTGGCAACTTCAAGCAAGGTACTGCGTTGAGTAACTTATGCCAAGCAAGATCTAACTCAGCGCACCAATGCAATGATGGTGACGGCTAGTGTGCCAAGGATGACCCCTAAGTGAAGTGCCAGGCATTTCTCAAGTGACGTGAGCGTTGCTCGCCCCCCAGACGGTTCTGCTAAGAACAGCAAGAAACGAGGGAAAGCCAGAAGACATATGGAGAAAAGCGCAAGGCTGCGGAGTTGGACACAAAGTTCGAGTCAGCACGCACCAAGTACGGGGGAAACGAAGCATACGAACATGAGGGCTGAGGTCCACGCCCAAACTGAGATAGATCCATCGTCGGCATTTGCACACTGGCTTGTCCGCGGGGCAGACAGGTCGCCCCCCAGGGGGGGATCGGCCGAAGTGGACTTGCTGGACAGGTCATTCATCTCGATGAAGTTGTCTGACATGATGGTAGTAGACTGTGCAACACGTCTCGGTGCGGATCGAGACAGAGTTCTCGGTGACGAGATCTGAACCGGTTCGAATGGACCCTCATGCTGACTCGGATCATCGGGGCCGCCGCATCATGGACATATCCCGTGGGAGTCGGCTTTGGCCGTTGTTCACTCCAAATACTATGCCAAAAAAAAATTCTATTCGCCACCAGGCTCGCATAATTTACCTTCACAGTGCCAGTGTGGGGCTACGTTCACCTGTCACTCTTTTAAAGCAGTTACGACAGGGAAGATCAGCGATGCCGTGGGTATGAGAGACAAAGTGGTCTTTGGGGATATCCTCGAAATATTCCGTGTGAACTTGAAATCGACTGTATGGAGCATGCGCAAAGTTTGATCTTGGTGCAATATTGCCATTGCTGCTCAATCCCCCCTATTTCACTGGACGTAACAATGTATCTCCCGCTGGGTTCAACATTTCTGCACTTCCTCCAACTCCCTTTATCGCCGTCGGATCCTGTCGCGTTTGACAGCCCGTCCGAAGCGCCTCACAAGGACTACGAAAACTTGGCAATCCTGTCGCCATACCACGATGCTCCCAACGTTCCTGGGGTCTCTGTCAACCTACCTGATGACTGCACCGTGGACCAAGTCATCATGGTGAGTTCTCTGCCCCATAGCGTGTCAGTGCTCCGGATGACGGTGCCAACTCAAGTTACACCGACACGGATCCCGTGGTCCCGAGTCCGAGAATAAGTTCATTCTCGGACTCGTTGAAATTCTCGACAGCGCGCGGGATATAATTCAAGCCACTCCTCTTCCACCGAACCTGCAGTTCCTCAAGGAAGGATACGAGTACCAATTAGTCCCTCAGGAACTAACCATCATTGGCCGCCGAGAGCTTTTCGACCACGGGGTGGAGTATGCGTTGTCTCTGTCTCGAAATCGAGATCGCATGTATGATATTCATTTTCACCAGATTTGCCCTTCGTTACCCGATTTTCTCGACGGATGTTGTGGTATCTAGCCCCCTCCAAAGAGTCATGGATTCTTCGTACTTCTTTGCAGAAGGGTTCTTTGGTCTCAAGGCAGAAAATATCACCTTCCGTACGGTCACAGACTTCGGTGATTCTGTCTCGTGGATCACTCCTTGGAGGTCTTGTCCGAGGTTCTCCCTCCATGAATCCCACCGGGTAAATTTTGTTGCGTGTGTCGAGTTACATTATTCACACCAGCATGTATGCAGGCAGCTTCGCAATGGGCGGCAAAATACGTGCTGCCCATAGCGCAGAGACTCGAGAACCTCGTTCCTGGAATTAATATCTCCGTGAACGATACTCGAGGTGCCTTGTATGCATGCCCATTCGATCTTGCAACTCGTAACCAGTCCCCATGGTGCAATGTATTTTCCACACGCGAGTTACAGAATTTGGAGTAAGTCTAACCAATTGACATGAACAGATGACTTCAACGTGAATTTTATGTCTAATAGGTACGAGTATGATCTGCTTATGGATTGTATCAGTGGCCATGCATCCAGAGGAGATCCTGGTCCCCTCCTTGGTGCCTTTTACGTCAAAAAACTCATCGAGCGGTGAGTTTTGGCTACACATTGCTCAGAGTATGTGAAACATACCGCTTGCAACAGTCTTACAAATGCAACTGGTGATGCTAAGCCCCTCTATCTGGAATTCGGCCACGATACAAGTATACTCTTGCCACTGTCAACGATGGGATTAAACAAGTCAGTAGCTACTATCACGGAATGAAATTACTGACAATATATCGCCGCAGAGATACTCTACCTCTCAACCGAAGTCATATGCCTGCGCATCGCAGGTTCAGGACTTCACAACAAACCCCTTTCGCCGCCAGTATGGTATGGGAGAAATTCACGTGCAAAAACTCGTGCGTACATTCTCCTTGGAGCGTAGTGTTTTCTCTCACAACGAGTAGTTTCGAGGGTCCCCAAGTCCGCCTCGTATTGAACGGAGCAACCTTTCCCCTATTTATCTGCGAGAAATCTATAGAGGACAAAAGATACGGAACATGTTCGCTTGAAGAATTTGCGAGGGCAAATGAGTATAGCGCGCGCGTCCGGTACATGAGCGAAAGCTGGAACACCACTTGCGAGATTGATGACTAGCGTTACATTGCTGCGCTCAATGGGCAGTGTTCCATGGTGCCTACCCGGCGGGAACTCTCGACTTCAAGTTGATGACGATCTTCGAACCGAGTATGTATGTACATACCTTCTTCGGGTCTGACTAATCGAGATTGCGGTTCCTAGCAAAAAGGTGTTTCCAAACCTCCCTAACGGTGCCTTTATCACTGCACATGGGTACTGAACCAACATGGTATCTCATTGTCGCTAGCCATGATTTGTCTGTCGCACCATTCTAGGACAATGCAAAATATTTTACATTAACCGTAATGTACCAGAGGTCGTAAAGCGCACAAGGAAAGCAAACGTAAATTGCGGCCAAGTCTACCAGCCGCTTGGTCCCCAACCGTTGGAATTTTGAATCATAGCAGCGCGTTGTGGATTCATTCCGGGAGGAACGTGGGGTGGGGGTTGAGCTATTGAAGGTCGTGGAAACGCAGAGGGAGTTTGATAACCCAGGGGTTGGGATGGTGGTACGGCATAACTGGAGGTTGGTACATTTCCACCAAATCCAGTTGCGGGAGTCTGGCCACCATAAGGATTTGGCGTACGACCAGGAACTTGACGAACGGATAGATGGCCAGGCGTCGTATGGCCTGGTGTGCGGCCTGGTGTACGAGCGCCCGCACCATACGGCGTCTTCCCTCCTGCGCCGGTGCCACCCAAGTTTTGTGACTGGTGCAGATGTCTAAACATTGTGTAAGGGGGCAAAATTGCCATTTTATGTGATCAGCCCTTACCTAACTTTGAATGCGTCGCATAGTTCCGGTACCCCTGCGACGGCGGCTTCGAAGAGACAATATGATTCTGGCGTCACGCGAATGGGCTACCAAACGATGAGTATTCTGTTATTACGGGGTCGAAAAAATATTACCCAAGTTTGGACGGTAGAGTTCTTGTTCGCCAAAAAGCAAAGATTGAAATGACCGGGTTTTTTGCGGTTCAACGTGAATCCATAGATACTTTTTGCGGGGTTGGCTGCGACAAAATTCTTCAAGGACAGATCTACAGTATAACGTAAGCCCCAATGAAAGAAGGAAAATTAGGCAGAGCCACTCACGAAGCTCATCTTCAGATCCTTGCTTGAATTTTTCATGCGCCATCAGCTCCTCGACCTTCCGAGCGGTGGCTTGGACATGGTTGACAATCAGCTCATCGAGATCGGCATACTGATGTTTATCATCGACAAATAAGACTGTGCCCTGACCCGTGTTTATCTCGGTAACATCTATGACAAGTTAGCATTCCCATGGAAATCTGCTGCAGTAACAATGCGTACCTATGTGCTGATACAGCTTGTCATCAACTTTCCACGTCACAGCAAGGTGATCGACACCCTTCGAAGATGGTCTGATGACCACATCCCCACGTTGCTGCTTATCCAAGTAGTTTTCTGCGTGTGCGGCATTGAAGTTATGGAAGTTGGGATGCTTGATGACACGTCTCGTCCGATCAGTCTCAGCTCTCTTTTTCCTGGCCTGCAATTCCAAATCACGTTCGTGCTGTTGAGTGTTCCAATATTCATCGCGTTTGACGCGACGGAAGAGGCCATCTCCTTGATTCAAATCCGAGGGGCGAACTGACAACTCCACATAGAATTGATCGGCAGGAAGATCGAGTTTAACGTCCACAATGACGCCTTGTAGTGCTTGACCCTTCTTGACAATGTTTTGAGGGTTCACATTACCTGCGTCCGACACGTATTCCATGTTGATGATACCCTCAATGCCGGAATCGAGGCGTATCGTGACTGAATTCGAAAGCTTGTCTATGCGCAAGACCAGAACGGAGATAATGAGTCCCATGCGAAGAGTTCGGGGTGTTTCGCCGCTGAGCATGGTCAACACATCCCACGGTTGCATGGGAGGGAACGATGCGCGCTGCTCTGCGAACGGCTTCAATAATTCTTCGCGAATAACATTGAGGGTATGTCGCTTTCGGTCTTCATTGGCCTCGTACATGCTGACGGCGAACTCATCGAGATTAAGCTCGTTCAACTTTCTCTCGTTGTCGTTATCTTGCATGATGAGGGATACAACATGTGATGGGTGTTCGTCATGAACATCTTCCTCGTCGAGCTCAAGGGCATCAGTTGCCATCTTTCGCGCAAGCTCGTAGTCCTCAGGGTGGATGCGAGTGTCATCTAACGGATCTTGGACGTCATCCTCTGCATGTCGGGTTTTTGTGGGCTTTGATTCCGTGTCGTGAGAGATGCACAGGAAACCGGCTGCATTGAGGAAGATCTTCGTAGTCAGTAGACCCGACTTAATAAATTGATCGCGATTAACAAGATTGCCCCCCTAAACAGAGTGGTAAGTTGATAGTAATAAGGAAATTACTATGGGCACGTACGATCGACGCGATTTTTCTGGCCAAAACTTGAGCTTTACGTGGACCAAGGCCACATACGAAGGGTAAAAGATGTTGGTAATAGGCGTCTGTCACTGCACGGTTGATGTCAACCCCGATCTTATTGGTCACATCAACCAAAGCCCTTTCGAGTGCGGACAACAGCTTCTCTTTCGGAATCTGAGCCAGCCTATCAGCCAGTGACGGGAATTTAGAAGTCAGAAAACTAACAAGGTGCTGATCCTCATCCTCGAGTGAGATTGCAACGATATCGGGGCCCAGTGCTGCATACTCATTCAAGGGGTTTTGGGCGTAACGGGCCAAACCGACGCAGTACTTTGCAATGGGCGAGAGCGTGCTGAATTCCCCGGTAGCTCGTTTACTATGCTGATAGATTCGGGCGACTTCATCGTTGAGATAAATTACGGGGATATTAAAGATTTGTTCGTTGGTTGGCTCCATTCCCCACCCTAGAATATTGCCTTCAGCATCACCGCTGGGGGTCTTGCCATTGACAATTTCCTTGATTCGAGAGGACAACTTGGTTGTTGCCATGGTGAACCCTCCTACAACTATAACGTCGGGTCGTCGTCTCTTGAGCAAGTCGGTGAATTCGTCATGATAATCGCGATCGACCAAGTTATCGAGTTTGACTTGTTCACGTAGCCTACCCATTTCATCCAAAAGAACAAGGGTTATGGCGTCCTTTTGAGGATCTCCCTTTCCCCAAGAGATAGCAAGAACAGAGGGTGTGTATCCAGGTTGTGCGTCTCCAGTGACAAAGGGGGCGACATCGATGCGCTGGAACCATGTCAGGTAAAAAGTACAGTAAGGAGTAATGTCCTACCTCTTTGAGTTTGTTACCACAATGGATAGCCAAAGCATCCTCAACCTCTTCCCGCAACCACTCTCTTGCCCATTTGGTGCCAATAGGAACAAGGTGGTAGTCTAGTGCCTCTTGAACGACCTGAGATCGCTCTTCGTTCCATGACCTAGCAATGTCGCTGTAACTGTCCGAAGCAAATGCGTCGTTGAGTTGGCGCTCGAACTTGGCCTTGGCTTCGTTGGTTAGGTAAATCGAGACAGTCACCAACAACTCGGCCTCGGCAGCCAGGATGTGCAAGAACTGTGCACTATCCAACATCTGAGTTATAGGTTTGTGATGAAGGTACTTGAAGTTCTGGGAATAAGGTTGGTTAATAGGATATTAGAAAAGGAACTCGATTGAAACGAACAAAGTATGGATGATGTTCGTCGATTTTGTTGACACCCCGGTCCGTAGGTTGGATCGATATTTGCGCCTCGGTTCTGAACAGGTCTCGCATAGATTGGCGGAGTAATGGATCTTTGCCTAGCTCGGTGGCGAGGATCATCCTAGCGCGCCGCAGCACCTCTTCAGGTGTCTGAGACACGGCCGATTCGGGGGTCGTGAACTGTTCAGCAAAAGCGATCGGATTCAACTCTTGGTCTTCGACAAAATTGGGGCGATCATTGGCTAGGAAATTCTGCACCACTTCATGGGGACGGATGCCAAAACCCTGACGATGAGGGTCAGTACAGGAAAAAAAACGAACCGTCGAGAGAATGACGTACATCAGCCAGTTTTGCGACAACACTCTTCTTCGCGACCTCGTATGCGGAGATCCGACTTGGGGTTTTACGTTTGCGGTCGAGCTCTTCATCGTCGTGAAAGTGGAACTCGAACGAGTCTTGTTTGTTCACCTTATATTTCATGGACAACCATTCGGTCGCGTCCGCAACCATCTCAACGCATTCGATCTTAGGCCTGATAGACTGCCCGAAATATTCGTCTTCTAGATTGAGTCGAGCATAGGAAGTAATGAGGGCGTTCCGTCGGTCAAGTAGAGAACGATACTTCTGGCCTAGAGCGTATATCCTCCACAACTCGGACAAGCTGATAAGCTCAACTCTGGCGCGCATTTCCTGAGGGTTGAAATACGAGATGTAATCCCGTTTGTGTGTCCAAATATACGGAACTTCGAACTCGTGGATGAAGAGAAAGCGCAGAGCATATGAGACGGCCAGGACCAGGGCTTGGGAATACGCACGATGGGGCCCGTCGAGAGAGAAAAAGTCCCTGGTTTTACGACTGGACAAACGTGAAGTCACCCAAGTCGCAGCGTCATCAATGTCTGCTTCTGTAAGGTTTTGATGGAGAGATAGGGTTGCATTAGATGAAAGTGAAGAGGTGGCGAGTTGCATGCGCTCCGGTATGTCTTGTGCCCGAATCAGATCGTCGTCTTCTGTAAGCATCCGAGCACGTATTTCTGAGGGTTCAAAGACCTGAAAAACCGTAAGTATCAACTCTAGCCCAAGCTGAATAAATGATAGAACAAACATCTTGATATTTCATTTCAGGTTTGAGTCGCTCCTCGTACTCTGCTTCGTCGTCGCCGTCTAACGCCCAATCGTATTCATGACCATCACCAAACACATCGTGAATTTCATCCCAAGCACTAAGACAGGTGATTAAGGGACGGGGTACAAAAGTGGATTCTGGACTTACTTGGCGTCAATACCAGCAAGCTCCGGTCGGGAGCCCATAGCTCTCCTCCGTTGGCGTTCCAGCTTTTTTCTCTCCTTGCGTCTCTGCTCACGTTCTTGCTCGTCCAGAGCACCAGCACCTTCTTCTTCGTCCTCGTAGTCAATGAAATCATCCATGTCTTCTTCATCTTCCCTACCACCCCCTGCCCGCTCGTCATCCCAAATACGTTGAATGTCCTGGACTTGGGGCAAATCGTCGTCGTTATCGAGATCATCCTCGGAGGACTCGACTGCTTGCTTCCGTCGCGAGGAGGATGCGACTGGGGGAGAACCACCTTCACGGCCACGGCGAAGACGTGTCAGACGATTTCTGAACGAGGTACCTGTATTTTCCTCCAAAAGCTCCAGGTCATCTTCTTCCAACGCTTCCTCCTCCTCCTCTGTCCGAGAGTAAATATCACCAAGACATAACATTGAGGAAGGGAGCATACCGCGTCTCCGATGACGTCTCTTCCGCCGCTTCCTTCTTCTCCGTCGCTCCTCGTCGTCTTCTTCGTCTTCTTCGTCATCCTCGTCGACAATGAAGCCCTCTCTTATTCGTTTTTCCTCATCCTCGTCATCTTCGACTTCTTCTGAGCTATCGTCCGACACACCATTACCGTCTGCCATTGTCGCGTCCGCGTCGTCGTCCTCGGGTTGTGGATTCCCCATAATATCATCGTCGTCGAGTCTATCAGGAGGAACCACGGGTGGAGACGACATGATGGATAATGAACCAGCTCGTTGGCGTTGGAGGTCGAGAGGCTCGGAAGTTACCGACGGAGCCACAAATGCTTGAAACTTCTTACTTAATCGTACAGCCCCCGTAAGCAGCCTGATCCGAGTCGGCCGCCGATCTACAAGACGACCATGAACGACACCCGATGGACCACTGAGGAAGAACACATGGTTTTTATGCAGCAAGCATTGAACGAAGCGCTGTCAGATGACTGCGTCCCCGTGCAAACTGCGTTTTGTGTTGGCTGTGTTCTGGTAGCGCGCGTACCAAGCTTGGAACCAGTCACTCTGGCCAGGGGGTACTCGCGAGAGCTCCCTGGCAACACACACGCGGAAGCGAATGCCTTGACAAAGGCACTCAGTCTCTCGCAGCCACACCTGGCAGCTCTCTTTCCGTTGGCATCTCCTACCCCATCCATTGAAGACCTTTTGCGGCATACCGACGTCTATACTACACTCGAACCTTGCTCCGTTAGAACATCAGGTCTTCCGGCATGTGCAGATGCACTCATCAAATCTGGGATCAAACGATGCATCATTGGAGTAGGGGAGCCAGATGACTTCGTGACGTGTGAAGGAGCACACAAATTGAGGGATGCTGGCATTGACGTTGTTTGGCTGAGCGGCCTGGAGAAACACTGTCTCGATGCTGCCCGAAGAGGACACCACACGAAAGAGTAACAGCCAAGATCCACTCTATGCAACTTAGAAAAGTGCGCTATGATTACATTTCCTTGTCTAACCCTTCTCAGACCGAGTACGACAGACAACGCCTTACCCCCGTCGCCCAAATATCGATAATTTCCTTTGCGCGGGCGGCATCCATGATCGTCCCTACGCTCTCAATGGACATCGTGATCGCATCCAGTTTGTCATTGATTACAATCTCGACCATGACATCGTCCTAGATAGTCATGTTGCCGCTTAATTATCACATCTGATAAGGCTTGCGGACACAGACCTGAAGTAATTTGGTAATAGGCAGTTCGTCGATCACTTCGGATTCCTCGAATACAAGTGGTTCCGCGGGTATCGTGTGGTCAATCTGAAAGAGGATGAGTAACGAAGTTTGACATCCAAACGAGACACAAGAAGTTACCTCAACAAAGGTAAAGAGCTCGTTTTCCCGTCTATCTTTTCCCGTGATCTCGAACACGTTAACGAACACATTAGTGAGAGGCGAACCTTTGCCTCCTGTTACCCATTCATCGATGTTTCGCAGACCGCTCTGTTGAATAACTGGTGTACGTCTGTGCAAATCTTGTTGCACCTTGCGGGCGACCTCACGGAGGTTGGCTGACACGGGGATGTGTACTGGCAAGACATTCATGCATGGAACGGCTAGGTTCAAGATATCTGGAACCGATCCTGTCCGCCCCGCATGCCAGAGCCCGAATGTTGCATGGTCAGAAGAGGAATGGAATGCCTGTATTGATGCCCAAGATGCCAGAAGGATACAATGTAAAGGTAGGTCAATTGCCTGTGCTTGTTTCCTGAGTTCAGCGGCCCCTGGAATAGCGGATTTTATTGTCACAAGGATCCTTTCCAGAGGAGGTGGTCGATTCTCTTCATGTATTAGTGATGGAAGGTATGTTGGGAGAAATGGAGTCGGCATAACCGACTGCCAGTAGAGTCTTTGCTCGGAGAGATTGCCCAACGAAGGAGCAAACGCGGTCAAAAATGCGCTGGTATCTGCAGTATTCTGTGGCGAAGAGCCAAGATAAATAGAGCAGAGATCTTCGATCAAAAGCTGGAGGCTGAAGGCGTCGTATTGGAAATGATGCATCCGAATCAGTAGATACCGATTGTTCGTCGATGTCGACGTTAAGATGAAACCCTTCGTTTGCGCAGCACTGATAGGCAAGGGTGACATGACGACAGTCTTCATCTTTTCAGCGAGGGCAAGCAAATCTTGACCATGCTCAAGATATTCCTCGGCTAAATCCGCTTCCCTCGAGTCTGATGCAAAGGTGACTACTCGCGGGTCAAAACGTCCTGGTGCTGAGGCGAATGTCGACCGTAGGATTGGGTGATACACCATAAGAACCTGCCACGCCTCCTGAAGGTGCCGAATGTTGACATCGGGGCTAAGCTTGTATGCGAAAACGTGGTGAAAACGCTGGCGAAAGCTACGTTGCCAAGCTGCGATCAGCCATTTCATCCCCTCTGTAGCGGGCGTGACCGAAACAATCTGATGGCAGCGACTTGCTGGAAATCGTTCAATGATTGCCTGGCGCTCTTCGGTCGTTAAGTCTGGCGGGGGTGAGCTGTATCGCAGCGCTGCAATGTCGGGATCGGTCCTAGTGACCTTGCTAACCAATTCCCCGAGGGTAGAACTGGAGATGATGTCTCCAACGCTAATTGTGAGGCCGGCTTTCTTGCACCCGGCGCTCAAACCGATGGCAGTGATGGAGTCTACACCAATTGCCACAAGAGAGTGCGAAGGGGTGAGACTATCTGCAGGACAGTGAACCACTGATGCAAGTGGAGTCAATAATTCCGGGGGGATCCACGTCGCGTCGGCCGGCTGAGAAGCCGGTTTTATGTCATCAACCAGCTGGATGGTCGCATCGGTCGATGTAGGGACAGTGGCTGGACTGTCGAGGCGGTACACCATCTCATTGACCAGCCTGTCAATGTCAATCAGTGCCCCACTGAGTGCCCCAGCATCCATAACGTCGGACCGGCAAGCCATCTTGACTAAAAATCCAGTCTCCACTTCGTGGAATTCAATATTGAGGGGATACTAGATAGGTTGGGTCGCAACTTCAGGCGGTGAGCAAACGGTGGTACTACTCACCTGGATCTGGGTATCAAACTCCTCCGGTTCGCGTAGTGTCCATAAGTGGCTGTGGACACGGGGACGCCAAGGTTGAAAGAGGAATAAACTGCTCAACCAACCGTGCAGCTGCAGTACGCTCTGCACGACTCGGAGTGAAACATGCTGCCAAGGCAATGCACTAACATTGGCATAATGGATGGATCGAAGTAGTTCTCGATTGTTCATATGCGGAGTGAACTGGACGCGACAAGGGATTGTATTCTGAATTTGAAGCCGAATAAAGTATCTTCACCAATTAAATACCAGTTTTCACTCACAAGCATTGGTCCAACCACCTTTTCGGAATCGTCAAACGATCGACCTGAGACAACATGCCCGAAGACAACATCGTTTGAAGAATATAATGAAGCCAGGTATTTCGCCCATACGGCTTGCGCAAGACATTGTAGGGTGACGGCGTTATCGTGAACGAATTGCACGAATAACTCCTTCCGGACAGGGACCAACCTCGACGCAATGATCCCTTTCGAAGAGAGAACTGTGTTGCGCAGTAGGGTAACCGGGTGATAGTTTTGGAGTCTCTTGGTCCAGTATGCGGTTGCCTGATCCTGCTGGGACAACATGCGTGGAATGAAGTCAAAGAACTGCGCCGGGCGCGCAATCTCTTGACTTTGATATACATGCTCGACATGTGACAACAGACTGGGGATGGAGAGACCGTCGTACAACGCATGATGCATGAAGAGCACGAGATAAAGACCAACAGGGTCAGAGCGCAAGATCCGCAAATGTATCGGTGGTCTGCGTAAAGCAGACTCATCGGTTGGCTTGAGGTGCGAGAAGAGTTCATCGACAGTATGCTCAAAGAACGCCGATGAAGTCGATATACATTCCTGCCAATCGAGCTTTACGATGGAATGCCTAGCCTGTACCCAGGATGCAAGCTCTGTTACGTAATGGAACGTAGTCCGAAGAATATCGATATCGTGGACTGCATAATTCCATGCGTTTTGGAGGAGTGTTAGGTTGGTATCAGAGTCGAGGTCAAGGACGAATGAGTGGAAATACAGGTTTCCAGCAGAGGCGACTGTCTTTGAAGCGTCCCTGTGAGTGTGACGCAACTAGTAAAAACAGTAAGGAAAACAAATACCTGGGATATCATGCCAGCCTGGAGTGCAGTCGTGGGGAATATCTCAACTTCATCATCGATAGATAATTTGCATGCCGACGAGTCGAGAGTGGCCTTGATTCTCTCGCATTGCTTCCTCAAAGAAAGAACACCCTGGTCGCTCTCCGCCTGCTGCACAGAATGGCCAAGTGATCGCGCACATAAAACACCGAGTTTTCGCAGGCTTGGGTTTCCCATGATATCCACTGCGTTAGTTGAATAGCCATGTTGACGGAGAATTTTAGACAATCCAACAGATCGGATTGAGTCTAGTCCCAAAGAAATGAATGATGTGTTCGGATGTAATCCTTCCGATGGAAACCCAAAAAATTTCGAGACAATTTCTCTCAATGGAACGAGGTCGACCGCGTCCAGGGTTTCCCCAAGTATCTCTTCCACGTCGTCATGGGCCTGCATCGTGGACAAAACCGGGGTCGTATATCGAACAACTTGGGGAGGCAGTAGCACGTAACAGTTTTTTCTGTTGAGGATGTCAAGCAGGATAACCTCAAAGTGATGAAAAATATTATCAACGCCCATGACTAGAGATTCATAGTCGTAATAGGCAGCCCGAATGACAAGGGCATCACTGCTCTTGTCAACCATGATCTCGATTGAAAGCGGGAACTAGCGAGGCCATCAAGAGTCAACCAAGTTTCAGAGATGTGGTTACTTACATCAGGCTCGGGTAGTTCACTCCGCAGGATGTCCCATACTTCATAGTGAGTATCATCCATAACGGTAACCGCGAATAGAGTGTCAAATGGGGCGGTCCCTGGCGGAAGCCACTTTTGCACATGTGATAGAGGGAAGTGTTCGAACGCCACCGCGGCCGAAATATCCGCCTGAACACGTTGTAAATAATCCTCCGTGTCGAAGCGAACTCTAGTTGGAAGCACACCCATGGTAGGGTATATCGCGCATTCGGCACCCTCGACAGGAAGTAGCCGTCCTGCACGAATGACCTGTCGTTTGTGCGTCTTTAGGGAGCGGGGGTAGCCATAATGCAGAAACGAACCACGAAAGCGACATCATTAGTGTGGTGGATATACTTGGCCAGAGATAGCGCAAACGCGCATGTCAGCACAGATTGCATGGTCACTTGATGAGGAGCTAAAAGGTTTCTCAAAGCAGTCAGGGATGTGGTGAGAGAAATGGCCTTCCGTCGAATTTCGCTTGTTGGCTGTACACTTGTCAAGCGATGTCCGGACCAATTGAAGTCAGAAAACTTTGCAGCCCAGAACTGGCGTGCTGGGTCAATTCTTGCACTATGCATATATTCCAGGAGCGACTCCGGAGAATAGGCAATAGGGTGTGGCTTTGCCAGCAATTCATCTTCGACAAACTTCAGGATAAGCGGTAGAGATATCCCATCAAAGAGTGCGTGGTGAATTGATAAAGCTAACCAATGGCCATGATGATCGTCTGGGGTGGAAAAGACAGCCAAACGAAAAGGGGGAGTTGTTGATGTCGTGCCATTTATTTGCCTCGCCAATGATGGCGCCACTTCCGCGTAGAAGAATGTGCAAAAAGAGTCCACGTCTGTAAAAGGCGTCCATTTTTCGATCCAAGGGAGTTGGGAACTAGTAGGTGCCAGTACAACTTGAACGAGTTGTTTTCCAACGTAAAACACAGTCCTGGTTTATGCGGACCCCCTTTTCAGTAAACGAAGGTTGGAAAACAACTCTGACTAACCGGAGGATGTCGAGTTTCTTCATTGCAGTCTCCCACGCATCACGTATTCGCGGCAATGGGGTTTGACCGGAAATGTTCATAATAACATGCTGCACGCATGAAGTTGGGTGGCTATCCGAATGATAAAGAACACCCTCCTGAATGGGGAATGGTGGAAGGACGTGTCTAACTTGCAAGTGCGGGATACTTTCCTCCGCCACGTGAAGCCACTGTTCAGAGAATAGTCCTATGACTCGACCCGACGATGAGGCTGGTTCCGCGAGCGGATGGGCTTGCATCAGTTCACCAATGGATTTGATAGATGCCGCTTTCATGATATCCGCGACAGCAATAGACACCTGGAATGTTCGCTTGATGTCCGATGCTAGTCTGACTAATGATAATGAATCCATGCCGTAGGCGAAGAGGCTTGTTCGTGAGTCTATAGGTGAAATCTTGACGTGGTTTTCGACCAGGGATACAAGTTTCCGCTGAAAGTCGGTGAGTAATGAACGATTTTCCGCAGGTATGTCGTGGGTGGTTCCAATAAGCTGATCAAGGTCGATGTCTCGGAAAATCGCAGACAGGGTCTTGTTGTCCGTTTTCCCATTGGGATTGAGAGGAAGCCAACTGAGACGAATTATGTGTGCGGGTCGCATGTAACTGGCGAACTCCCGTTCGGAAACCGCTCGAAGAACTTGCAAGACATTGTTTCCAAAGGAGACGACATGGGGCTTGGCGGTTCGCCGGAGAGCGATAGGGGCCTGGATATCCCAAGCAACGAAGGACACTAATTGCGGCGTGGCTCCATTTCCGATGGAAGGATGTGCAGCTAGTACCGTCTCAACGTTCAACTGTAACCCAAGCTCACTAAGAGCAGTGCTTCTGAAAATAGCAGAGATACCCTCTGCCTCAATTCGCACGCCACGCAACTTGATCTGTGTATCGGTCCGGCCGATGACATGGAGAGTTCCGTCAGGCAGCATACGAACTAAATCGCCAGTGCGATAAGACCACGATCCTGGGCGCGGCCACTCCATGAAGGATTTAGCAGTGAGGCCAGGAAGTCCATGATACCCCCGTCCAACGAGTGGTCCCGCAACCACAAGTTCGCCGACAACTCCTCGCGGAAGAATATTGAGGTTGTCATCAACCACGTACGAAGAGACGTTGGCAAACGCTCGGCCGACATTTTGTCTAGGGGTGTTTCCATTCATGAACCCCGCACAGCAACCTATGGTCACCTCACTAGGACTATGACGCAACTTAGCCTATTGCAGAGCCAGAGACAGCGCGCGATCGCTTACCCATAAAAATTAGCGAGTCTGACAAATGGATGGTCAGCCCACTTGTCGAGGATCTGAGGGAAAATGGCCGAGAGAATGAGGTCTGTTGCAATCAGATAAAATATGACTTACGGAATCACTGATTTTCTCCCCACCGCTGGCAATATACCTGAGTTTCATTTCTTCTCCACTCTGATCATCCTCGACGGCACACATGGTTGCATCTATCAGGCTAGGTACGAGACCGACATGCGTGATTCCAAGCAGATTGATGTACAAGGGCAAGTTTTCCAGAAGCTCCCCGCGTTTTGCAGAAATCAATGTCATTCCGAGAGCCAGCGGAACAAGAATTTCTGCAATATGAACATCGAAGGCTATGGCTGATAGAGAACGGCATTTCGTCACAAACCCGACAATATTGGCAATTGAAGGATGACGCACAAGCGATAGCCAGGTATTTTCCCTTTCGAATATCTGCCATTTTAACATTGGCAGCGAAGGAACTGAGGGCTAGTATTGCCTCAGAGAGACCGTTGTGAGTCATGAGACAACCTTTGGGGTTTCCAGTGGTGCCTACAAACTTGAATCAGGTTTTCCCAAACATAAGGGTTGAAGAAACACGTACCAGAAGTGTACAGCATGTATGCTATATCTCCTGGAAGTACAGGGTCCACTTCGGCATCATTCATACCGGAGATTATCACTTGGATAGACATGTCATGGATATCAATTGACAGATCCCCGAAAAGATCGTGTGCATTGGACTGAGACGAAATGATAACAAATTTCGCCGAGGAATCCCTCGCGATGAAAAGCTTCCTTTCCGTAGGTAGTTCCGGATCGATCTGTGCGGTGCAACCGTGAACAAGGAGATACACAAAGAGAACTCGGACTGACCGGAACATAGCATCCACCGGCGCGTAGAATTCCAAATAAGACCGAATGGAACATGAGATCACGGTCCATGCAAACTGCAACCCGATCCTTTGGGGAAAGTCCCCTACCGAGGAGGAAGCGGGCGAACCGGTTGGCAGTACGGTTGAGATCGCTATAGGACAAGCATTCTGGAATTCGAAGCATCACCGTGTCAGGGGACAGATCAGGGTACCATTGAACAGCTGTCGCGTTCGGATTGGATGTTAAATATGGAAGGATATAGTCTGTTGCGAAGCGAGCTGGAGGTATATGTGAATAGCAAGTGGCTCGTTCGTGCTCAGGCAGAGCTTCGGCGACGGAGGCGAGATCGTTGTTCAGATGAAGAGGCGCAGCTATCTCCTGTGTTGCATCGGCAAGAGCTTGTGCAACCACTGTAACTATTTGACGGAGAAGCACAGAGGATACGGAGGAACAGAACAGGTTGGATGGGGAGTGAAGATGTAAGAACCCATCTCCTGTGTGGATCAGTAAAGGTAGTCGTGATAGCGGCGAGCAACTGGTGGCTCGGGAGGAATCCCGGAAGACTGCGATGAACGGAGATAGATCTGCCGCTGATTCCGAGACCTCAAGTGGCTGGGAGGTTGAGGGGAAACCCGACTGCTGTTGCTTGGTTCGTTTAAGAGCGACAGTCGCTACCTCGAGAGCGTTCCGCCACGTCGTAGTGTCATCCCATTGCAAGCGAAATGGTGAAGGCGTGCCATCCAAACCCTCCAGAGAGAGAAACACATCAGTGGCGCCGCAATACATGCCGAGCACATTTGCGTAGGCCACGAGGACGAGGGCGTCAAGAGTGATGTTGTCGACATGAATGCGAAGGTGTTCATCCAATGCTATTTGGTGGAAGAGTGAACGGACGTTTTGTCTACGACGGTTGTTGGAGATATCTGGCAACTGGATCGCATTGTAGCCGCCGACTGGGCCGGTCGGCGAGGGCATCATTCGGATGTCGATGGTGCTAGTAAGCGTGTTATCTGATAAGCGCGTGCGCCGGCGGAGTCACTGAACCAACTACTAGTACTAGTCTGCCCATAATCCGAATTCAACCGACCTATAGTCCTGCAAGTGTTCTCGTAATTTTACAGAACCCAAAATATGCCGAAAGGGAGGAGTAGGTCTGTCGGCTTTACTCTTAGCAATGGCGGATCCGTCGGTCTTCCGACATGGTGGCAAGATTCGGGTCCACTGGACTGCTCCGAGCAAGTTTTAAACTTCAGCTAACCCCAGCCGGTATCTCTGTAGCATTTATACCCCCAAGGTCAGAAAAATCAGCTTCTTCGTGGCGGTCAAGTGCTCTTCGCAGCAGCATTCAACAAATTCCACATGTCCGTCGATTCCTTAGTTGAGGTATACGATGTTATAGGCCTCGGCTTCGGGCCCTCCAACCTTGCAATCGCTGGCGCATTTCTGGAGAATCAGCTCCGTGTGAGAATCGTTTGTTCACTTGTGCTTACTACAGAGTCAGTTCTAACAATCATACCAGTCACCCATTTCCATTGACAGACTGCTCTTCATCGAAAGACATGACGAATTCAAATGGCATCCAGCAATGCTCCTGCCTGGCGCCCAAATGCAGATCAGGTAAGTGATATCTCCGATCTTCCGCTTCGCCACCATTATCTGATAGCTATGGGCCAGCTTCCTTAAAGACCTGGCTACCTTGCGGTCTCCCCAGAGCCCACTCACCTTCGTTTCCTACTTGCATTCACAAAACCGTCTGTTGGATTTCATCAATCGTGGCCGCACCATTCCCACTCGGAAAGAATACTCCGATTATCTGTCTTGGGCGGCACGATATGTGCAAGACAGAGGCGCCAAAGTTGCTTTCGGCGAAGAAGTCGTTGCGCTTGGAGAATTGGACACGTTCACTATACAAGTACATTCTCGAGTCCTGTCAACTGGTCAACATGTCGTGCGCCTAGCAAGTATGTCTATGCATCTGCTCATAAGCCAGCGCTTACAATTTGATTTAGAAAACCTCGTCATATCCCCAGGTGGCTCACCCCGTATACCACGACCACTCGCGACCACTTGGGTTCAAGAGCGCATGATACACAGCTCGACATACCTGACCTCGGTTATTCCTCTGCTGAATTCACTACAATCACGTAATCCTGACAGAAGTCCGTTGCGTGTCGCAGTCATCGGGTCCGGCCAATCCGCTGCGGAAATTGTGATAGACCTCCACTCGCGATTGGCCGCTGTGCCAGTCATAGGAGAGAATGTCCATAGTCTCGACCTAATTATTCGCAAAGGATCCCTGAAACCAAGCGACGACTCGCCGTTCGTCAACGGGATTTTCAACCCAGAAAGTAAGCGATCAACGCAACCCGAAACATTTGATACTGACGCAGATTTTCTAGCTACCAATGAGATTTTTCGACTGCCGTCTCATACTGCCAGACAGAAAATTAACCTCGAGTATGCAAATGCGAATTATGGAGTCATCAGTCCTCATACCCTACAATTGGTCAGAACATTTATTTTCCTGAGAATCAAATGACCCTACTCACGAAACCAGTTATACGAAATTATGTACGATCAAAAGCTTGACGAGGGGATATCCAGGCGCACTAAACGCACCATGCCTTTGACAAACCCTGCGTTCACCATTTTGAACAATTCGGAGGTTTTGTCCGTGGAAACCTCACGTACCAGTGATTCCGGAACATCACGAGCTGCAGCGGAACCCCTTACCCTTATCTTGCAACAAACATTAACGCATGACATCTATGAAAGTTCGTACGACGCAATAATTTGCGCAACTGGATATGAGAGGCGATCATGGCTCCGTCTCTTGGCGAATTCGAGTCTAGGTAAATACTTTGGGCTCGATCCAAATACACAAGACTATGCTCGGCTGGAGGTAGAGGCCGATTTGCAGGAGCATGTGGTCGATGGCGATGGATCTTCGGCTTTCAAGGTTGGTGACACCGATGACCAAAACAACTCTCCCAGGGGACGATCAATAAACAGCGGGAGCAATACACCAACATCCTCCTTGGACTGGACATCGGATTCACATTGGCCGGGTGCAAGAGGGCCAACAACGAAACTCTGTATCTCACGGGCATATCAGCTTCTTCCCACGAAACTTCACACTCAGGTTCGGAAGCTACTGGCCCGCATCTATGTGCAAGGATTAGCAGAGGAAACGCATGGCCTCAGTGATACACTGCTGAGCGTGGTAGGCGTTCGGGCTGGCGAAGTCGTGAACGATCTGTGCACGCATTTTGTGTCAAACGACAGCATCAGGCGTACGCCGAGCGCCCGGTTATGAAGGTTTTGGCGGGTAATATTGGTTGCGGAATAAGGTGAGTGTTGGAGGCAGCTTCGGGCCTGTCAATAGGGCCGCAATATATACATAGAATACGGAATGTGTGTTTGTTTCTTTACTCGATCTCTGCACATGGTTGCAAGGACGAGGCGGTCTGCACTGTCAATGAGTGGTAACCAATTCCCACGGCCAGTCCTCCTCCACCCATCGAGACATGCGTATCGAAAAGTGTTATTTCTGCTCGACGAACGTCTACCCGGGCCACGGTAAGGAAATATCAGTACACTTTAGAAAGTGTTACCTGATTTGCGTCAGGAACGGCGTTTGTTCGCAACGATGCCAAAGTCTTTCGTTTTTGTACCTCCAAGTAAGCATATTGCTCCTCGAGGTCATCTCATCTTCATATTCATCTGGCCATAGATGTCACAAGAACTTTAAGTCAGTCTTCGCGCATTTATCTTTTCTATAGTAATGGCTGAAGCGATTAGAATGAAACGCAACCCGCGCAAGGTACGGTGGACGAAGGCATTCCGCAAAGCAGCTGGCAAGGAGATGACCGTTGTGAGTATGACAAGTATATTGTGTCCCTGTTCCTGTTATAATAGCATGTTGGATGTTCTCAGGATGCTACAATCGATTTCGAGAAGCGCAGAAATGTCCCGGTCCGCTACGATCGCGAGCTGGTGCAGACTACGATCAAGGCGATGAAACGGGTTGGGGAGATCAAGCAGCGCCGGGAACGTGCATTCTGGAAGCAAAGGTAGGTTTTAGCCACTTGCTTGACCACTCGAGCACGCACTCACGGGCACGGTCCGACAGAATGGCGGTTGCTCGGGAAAAGCAACGTGCACATCGGGCCAAAAGGCTGGAAGCCAAGTCGACGTCCGTCAGACTTGTGGAGCCACTGACGGTGGAATCTACATCCGCCGAGAAAGAGTTGGAAAAGATCAAAGTACCGAACAAGAGCCGGAGTGCCCTCATTATGGGAGATGGTCAATCCATGGGTATGGATGTCGATTAACATCCACCCCTTTGTCCACGTATTGTTGTAGTAGAGCACGGATGAATTATTTTTGCCCACTGATCTCGTGCACATCGATCGCCGTTACCCAGAGGCAGGTTCGATAAACAGGGGCTATTATCCATATTTGTATGGCATGACTGCTTGGTCTCGGGACTTGAACCTGGCAGCTGCCTTCGAGACCCAAGTCCCTGAGCGGAGCATCCTCTGCAGCGCCAGCCCGCACGGGTTTCTACTACTACTACGACTCATTCTCTACTCGGGACATGTGCTCCTGCCTTGCCTGAAACCCACAATCACCATGTCTTCGTGGTACTCCTCATGGTTCTCCGGTCTCCCTACGTTTGATTTCGCAGTCCCGTCCAATATTCAACGACGCTTCTTTTCTTTTCTCTTGAGGAGAACCCTAGGTCACTTTCTCAAGCCAGGCCAACTTGATCTTCATCAAATCGATTCTCAGCTCGGTTCTGGGACCGTACAAGTAAAGGACTTGGAGCTAGATGGACAGGCGAGTCCGTTGCTCCTCTTTTGCCGGTGTACACCTGACACGTCGCTTAAGGCGATCAATCAATTACTCGTAGGGCTTCCGGTCTCCTTGTATGATGGTTTCATATCCGGCGTCACTGCTCGTATTCCTTTTCCAAATCCTCTCTCATCCAGCGTCGGTCTTCATGTCCAGTCTCTCAACCTCACGTTTCAAATAACGCCAGAACAATCCATATCACCTGCTTCGCCATTCTTTCGTAGCAACTCTAACCTTGCAGACTCAGTGGTTTCTGTTGCTGAGACTTTCATCCATGACGAGCTTACACCCCGAGAGGGAGCCACTTTACGACAAACTCTCAACCCCTCCGCTGGCTCGCCACCTCTTGTTGATGAGAGTGAGAACTTACCTGGAGGTTTCAACCCATTCGGATATAATTTAAAGGCTGAAGAAGCACACAAGGAGCCCCATGGAGACGACGATCCTGCAGGAATATCGGTTTTTGCAACTCTCATTGAGCGACTCCTTGCCAAATTCGAGTTTTCAGCAGTGGACACCAGAGTCACCGTCGTATATCCCGGACGGGCTAGCTTTACGCTCTCCGTTTCAGAGATAACATACCACACGGATCAGAGTTCCCGTTCGGAAACAAACAGTGGACTTCAGTCGCCATCGGGAGGAAGTAACCATTGTGGACAAATCCGAACCGTATCGATCTCTGGGTTAAAGGTGACATCGCGGGATTTGCGTGTCGTCGCTTCCTCTCCAACTGTTACAAGCACATTATCCCCGGTTTCCATTTCCTCTTCCCGGACGTCTTCGCCACTACACTACAATCCATCGGTCGATCAGTTATCGCGCAACTCATCATCGTCTTCTCTGGACGAAGATGCTCAGCTTATGATGTCACAGTCGATTGCCATGCTTCCTCCCAGCTCCCTGCATCTGCTGTCCGCCTCGAGCAGTATGTATCAGAGCGCCGTTTCCACAGCACATGCACAACCCGTCAAAGTGGATATTACCCCGACGCCGCCTTTGGCTCCACAAATCACTGATAACATTGATAAGGTTGGGCGAACTCGTCCACACCCTCGGATATCGGTGTCGTGCCCTGTCGAGGATGTTCTACTTTCCCTTGGTTCACAGCCCATAGTTTTTTCGCTGCAAACCCCGTCTCGTCGCACGCAGCCTTCTGAGCAGACCCCTCAAGCTGGTGGCGATCCCCCGGCTAACCCAGAAGCCTTCGATAGGCCTGAGGAAGAAACCCTCACGTTGTCTGTCATGGTCGGAACGCTTGCTTGTGCTTTTCGTTCTGGTCATTTACGTGTGCTTCTGGATATCGTGGATGCGTGTGTACCTAAATTTCCTATGCCCTCACCTGTCTCACGCAAGGAGGCGTCGTCGGAACTTCCCCGTGCCGCGCTTCGCTTGGATGCGAATGTCAACATTCGCGGAATCGTGATAATCGCACTTCCGGAGCCAGCGACGAGGGAAGCATTTTCTCTCGACGCTTTCTATGAACGACCCCTTGTACCACCAAGACTACCCTGTACCTACCTGCGACTGTTCCTCGACGCTCTTTCCATCTCCTTTCGGCTTTCTATACCCGCGCCCGACCTCCTGGTGTCTGGTGCACCGCGAACTTTATCATCCGTGCCGGTGAACCAGTCAATATCTGCGAAAATAGTCGTTTCGGACATGTCACTGTTCGCCTTCCACGCTGTTTCGTCCGTGGACGATCCGCAGGTTGCAGCGCCAATACTGATAATCGATCCTTACTTGCCCACGTTACGTGTTGCTCGCCACTATCGTCCTTCGCTCGCCTCGGAAAGGCCAAAGGACATCAAACTTCCTGAGTTCGAGGTAGTTGACTGGACACAAGCTAAGCGCAAGAGCGGTTCAGCGAAGCTGTCGACATGGCGTTTGAGAAATCGAGTGACATCTGGGAAGACAGACAAGTCACACACTCCATCTCATAGACACTGTGATCTACCCGATTCTCCGAACCCCTTCATTCTCAGCCCCTTATCTGAAATAGAGGACAAATTGCCACCGCCTCCTGCCGTCGAAGCTTCTAGTCGGCTGGCCCTGCCCTTCTCATCTAAGGAAAACTCTCGGACTGTGGATGTCAAGATGGCGCCGCTTCATTTGTTTTTCGATCTTGGCATGACCTTCAAGGATAACTTGCTTATACACTTCGTTGATGATATCGCGTCAGCCCCAATCTTCACGCCAAGGGGGGCAACAGACATAGTAGGAAGTCCAAATTTCCGCCAACAGAGTCTCGGAGAATTGAGCGAGGATGACGTGGATGTGGAAAGGGATATTCACATTCAACAAACATCCCCCCACGCGAGAGAGAGAGAGGAAGAGAGGAAGCGATTAGAGGCACTCGTTTTGGAAGACCTCAACCTGGGCATGAATTATCATCGCACAGGGACTTCAAAGCCGAAATCTTCTCGACAACTGCCAGCTTCGCTCAAACGGAAGGTTGGTGCATTGGTTAATTTTTCGCTCTCTTCACTCAAGACATTTTAGAAAACAGTTCCAAGTGAACCTGGCTTCAGTCTCCGCCTGACATGCCCAATGATTCGAGTGGAAGTACGCTGTCCCCCTCCCCCTCCCCACCTACCGCGGTCAGGGTGTATGCTGTTTGACCTCCGTGGATTGACAATTTCCAACGACTCTCCCACCTCCAAATCCTCTCTCAGGTTTTCAGAAGGGACGAAGTCGTCACCTCCGCGCTCGAGTGACAACATTTCGAATGTAATCCTGAGCGTATGCCTGGAAGAGATACTCGCTGCTTACTCCTCAGTTGGCGATAATGTGGCCCACGTCCTTTTGACACTTGGTTTCCTACCAAGTAAGGAAGTTGGACCTGGCACAAGCGCGCTTTTGGCTACGGAAACCGTACGAGATACATTACCCCTTTCTGTCGTGCTGGGCAGACCCAACATCGCAAAGAAATCAACAAGCAACCCTTCGAGCAGGTTGACAATGACCGTCGACATTCCTTTGGTGAACCTTGTCATGGATAAAGCGGTGTTCGACGGACTTCAGTGTTGGGCAGACGATGTGGCTCAACTGATTGGGCGCAGCTTCACAGCTCTAGACAGTGCAACAGAAACTCTCCTGAGTCGCAATCCAAGCTTAATCGGAAGCCGGTACTTCACCCAATCGCGGCGCCGTGAAACTCATAGTACCGATGAGAGTGTTGTGGAAAAACCCAATCGCCAAAATACCGGTGAAACCGTGGTCAAGGTCAGCATCACGGAAGGCAAGTCCTTTCTTCGCGGGAAAAGAGAAAAAAACAATCATACCGTTTCCATCAGGTTTACTCAGGTTTATTGTCCCTCGGAATGGTGAATCTCGTCACGCCCGACCGTTGGACATATTTGCGTTAGATGTGGATGCACTGATCGAGTTGAAACCGGATGGCAAGGTGTGTAGGATATCATGATGTTTTGATTGGTTCTGACGCCGCGGGTAAATTTAGGACGAGAGTGTGGTCACAGCCGGGATCATGGACCTCCGCATTGCGGACACATCCAGTGAAGGAGACTATGTACTCCTAGTCCAGAGCCCAACTAGAAACATTGTGAGTGCTGGGTTCTGGTTTTGCACGTTCACTAAGGTGTATGCCACAGTCGTCAGCACCCAGACCCTCGGTGAAGGCCAGGATAATGTCTCTCGTAGTCCCCGAAACAACCGCTAAAGAATCACGGATCAAGCTTTCTCTTTGGGGTTACACAGTATATCCGCCGCTTGATGGTAGCTTCGGGAATGATCTGGCTGTATTCGCTAAGGCGCCTCCGGGAGTGCGTATTTTGAATTCATCCATTCACTCTAATAAACACAGTCCTTCAGGTATTCGAGTCCGTCGTACCATCTGAGTGCACTCGACTCACAGTGGGCGTTGTCGATATATCGGTTCATCTGCGTGCCCTTGGGCATCCTGGAGCCGTTGTGCTGCACCTCGGCGAGGCTGAATTTTCGACAGAATTAGTGGGGAACTCATCCGAATCCGCATTCAAATTGAGGGTCTCGTCATCGCACTTATTTTTGGTGGATTCGATCCAAGACGCATTCGAATCAACTGGGACCACTCAAAGCCCTCTTGGCCTTGGCGTTAACTTTTGGAAGGTCAGTTACAAGCTTCTCGCTGATGGCTTGTCTGCTAAAATGTAGTTTCAGAACTCTGGCTATGCATTGATTGCGGAGATTTCTCATTCTCAGCTCATCTTTCGAGTAGACAATGCCGTTCTACCACCAAACATCACCGTTCGTAGATATTTCCGGCCACGGAAATGTTCTTAATCACATATCCATAGGTTGTCATCGAACGGATTGGCCTCGGAATACACCTTTGTGGGGACACCATCAGCGCTCTCACAAGCTTGATAACCGACATGACGCGTACCCAAAAGAATGACGCAGACGTTCGGTACGTCGTTCACAGATAAGCAACACTTAACTAAAATTCATACAAGTCTTGCTCGCTTAACTCCAAGAACGTCGAACACCATCATTGGTGACCGTAAACATGATATGACTGGTATTGTCACTTCGTTCAAACCACCGCTGGTAGCTAAATTCCAGCGTATAGCTTCTTTGGATGAACATGCCTTCAGGCTCATCCCCGAAGTTGGGAGTACAGCGGACATGATATCTGATGATTTACCCGCTAACCAGGACTATTTGGACGTGTCTTTTGGAACTGCTGCGGGCCTCCGAGAACTCAGAGATGATGACCTTGAAGATTTTGACATGGAAGAACAGGCCGATCGCAACATTCCTGTGACGGGTCAGCTTGGTATCGTGTCAAATGTTGGCGGCGAAACAGTCCGCATCTTGAAACGTTTCTCTTTCATTGAACATTATTTCGACTCAATTTCTCCTGATACAGCCCGGGACCCAAACAGGTGAGAGATTGATGATGATACGCGTGTCAGTTAACTTCTATGCAGCCGTAGCGATACTACCCTACGGATTCGGATCCACAACTCCGACATAGCACTCTTCTTACATGACGGGTTTGATTGGCCTCGCACACGCAGAATCATTGAGAAAGAGGTCAAGGAAATGCGCAAGAAGCTCGCACGTATCCGTCAGTTGGTTGCAACTGGACAGACCCAAGAGCCTTTAGACGAAGCGACCAGCACAACACTCTTCAATTCGTTCCATATTGGACTCGAACGAGATTTGGAAAGTATGGATCCAGACACACTCATTGCTGCAATCGATGAAGAACTCGATGATTCTGCTGAAACTGGGACTGAGAGTTCTTGGCAGTCCCTCCACCCCGCTTCCCCGGGTCGACCACAAATTGTCTCGACGCGTGTGCATGGGAAGCGCCTCACCCGATCCAAAGGACCCTCGATTGAGATTCGGTTGGAAGGCTTGAACGCAGAGATCGACAATTACCGCCCCGGAGAAACGTTGGTATCACGCACGCTGATCTCGGTCAGGGATCTTGAAATCCTTGATCATATCAAGACATCAACCTGGAAGAAGTTCCTCACTGACATGCGATCGGACTCTCGAGGGAATGTCAGGGAGACTGATTCCAATATGGCACGAGTGGAGTTGTTGACTGTGCGTCCTTCCCTGTCGCATCCCGCGGAAGAAGCACGGCTTCGCGTAAGCGTTGAATCTTCATCGGGAGCTTAATGCTGAAATGGCCGACCTCATCCCTAGGCAAAAATCTTGCCTCTACGACTGTATGTCGATCAGGATGCCCTCGACTTCTTCAAGAAATTTTTCGCCTTTCAAGATCCAGATAGCCCTTCAGCGCCAGTGGACGGGGAAAAGAAAGAGGAGATTTACTTCCGTAGGCTGTTTCCCTACATCTGTATCATGCCCACTCACGTGTTTTGGACGCAGAACACGCCGAAGTTTTCCCTGTGGACATCAAGCTGGATTACAAACCTCGACGTGTTGACTACAGAGCATTGCGAGACGGCAGAACGATAGAGCTGATGAACTTTTTCCATTTTGATGGAGCGGAGATGACACTACGACATTTGACCCTGCACGGTGTGCGTTCACTCTAAGTAAGAACGATAGCGCGCTAACGTGCTACTAGATCACTGGATGGCCACGTTTCTTCGACACCCTAAATGACCTCTGGACTCCAGATGTAAAGGCTACACAGCTCGTCGATGTCATATCTGGGGTAGCTCCGATTCGGTCTGTGGTTAATGTCGGATCAGGAGTCGCAGACCTCGTCCTACTTCCCATTGCACAATACAAGAAGGACGGACGCATAGTCCGCGGGGTACAAAAAGGCACCAAGGCGTTCGTCCAGTCCACCGCCATGGAGGCTATCAGACTTGGTGCACGCCTGGCCACCGGTACGCAGGTGATCCTGGAACAAGCTGAGAATGTATTAGGTGGTCAGTTCAAAGACTCCGTCACTGCCGAGGCCCTTCAAATACCATACGAGAACGAGTATGCAGAAGGCTCGGATGACGACCTGATTAGTCGTTATGCCGCTCAACCCGCCGGCCTCAAAGAAGGAGTGCAGTCGGCTTACCGCAGTTTGCATAGAAATCTACTCTCTGCTGCTCAGACTATACTTGCGGTACCCATGGAAGTATACGAGAGATCTGGCGACGAGGTGAGTGGAGTGGCAGGAAGCGCGTGCGAGATCCAGACTGACATCAATCTAACCACCTTCACGCGCAGGGAGCGGTCAGAGCTGTTGTACGCGCAGTTCCAATTGCCGTTTTGAAACCCATGATCGGTGCCTCTGAAGCAGTCAGCAAGACCCTTATGGGTCTTCATAATACCCTAGACCCCAACATCCGACTCGACAATGAGGCCAAGTACAAACACCGCTAATTCCCACTTACTTACATCTTTGTACCATCTAGCATCATTGTGTACATTAAACATTATCACTTGTGTCAATGACTGCCAGTGTTTCCGTTAAAGAAAATCGACCTAACACTTGCTCTTCATCATTGCAGTAAGATCAAGAAGTCTGAGGACATTTTTGATATCGGGATAACATGGATTCGTATGGCAAAGTGCTCCGAGTCTCAGTGCCTTGGTGTAATAACCACATACCCATCATCAAGTGGGCTTGTGATATAAGCTTCTGACAATAGTACCTGGATAGCAAGACTGAAATAATGCTTGACTTAAAGCATCTTTAATGTGCAGTTGAAGAAAAACCCACTCGAATTGATCTGCTGTGCATCCATATGATCCTTGAACTACTTGTGCCAACTCCGCAATCGAAACAGGATGATTTCTGTGGTGGCGCATATACTTCATGACAGCCCTTTCAAGAGGTTTGAGAGTAGCATATGGTTGATGTTTCTGTGGTGAAAATGTTTTGGGAAGGATTGGATGAGCTGGAATGGCATGGGTGATGTGGTACTGAATGCTATCATTTTGATTGCCGTAACCATCATCCATGGGCACGTTTTCCATATCCTCATTGGGCCGGGGGTCCTGGTCAGAGTCATATGGCTGATCCGAGTGTATGAGCAACCTTCTTCCACTAAAAACTAGCCTACCTGAATACTGCCAGTGGTAGCATCCCGACCGACTTGACCATCATCCACAGGCATGTATTCCATATCCTCATTGGGCTGAAAGTCCTGGTCAGAGTCATATGGCTGATCCGAGTATATAAGCAACCTTCTTCTTCCACTAAAAAACTAGCCTACCTGAACATAGCTGATGGTAGCATTTTGATTGACTTGACCATCATCCACAGGCATGTTTTCCATACCCTCATTGGGTACAAAGTCCTGGTTAGAGTCATAGGACTGATCCAAGCATATAAGCAACCTTCTTCCACTAAAAATCTGGCTTACCTGAGTACATTGCTGAGAGAGCATGTTACTGTGGATCACATTCAACATGTGATACATGACCTGATGGTAGCCATGGACTGGACGAATAGACTTGATCTTAATCCTTGGCTTCCACCTTGAGTTTTTTGGGATGGTACCCATAATCTCAACATAGGTATGCTCACTTCAGGAATTTGGTGATTGTTGACATACATGAGAGATGTGATAATGGACTTACAATGCCTTGTGTAGAGTAGTCTCCTCCTCTGCTGCCTCTGCAGACAATTCAAGTCGGTGAATCAAACTATCAAGGTCTTTCTCAGCATGTATTCTGCCTGTTCCATCTTCAAGAATGTAAGATGCTTTTGCTGGGTTCATATCTACACTGATTACATGGGCAACAAGTGTAACCTGTCCAATACACAATTCAAATGTGCTTTCAATCCTCAGCATCCTCTATGTACTTACAGCAGAGGAGCCTTTCTCCTCAATTACCAAAGACTGGTCTTCAGAGGAAGGTGAGGACTCTCTTTCAAGTATTTGGAAGATTGTCACAGGATGAAGAACATTCCCCCAGGCATCATTTGTGGGTGGAATCCAATGAGCTGTGACAATAGGTTCATCATCGAGTTGTTGATCAGACATAGTTGATCAGAATGGATGGAAAACCTATCTACTGTAGTGTCGCTTGCCAAATTTCGCCGATGTTATGTAATCGTGCTGCACTCGGACGACGCTGCATATCATATATCATATATCATAGGCCACGGTTACAACATAATACCATACAGCATCAACGGTTCCAGCATGTGTACCTTACTCACTCAGCGCGAAGTGAGATTCATCACCAGTAGAATACACGACCCCATCATCCGTCAATTTGTCGAGAGCATCACTAAATGGTCGGGTTGAGCGTGGGTGGTAATGCAGAACGAGCACATACCTTATTGTCACAGCATCCCCTCCCACCGCGCGGGCGATAGCACTGACATGAATGCCTTCTGCACTACTCGGCTGAGTTTGAATGAAGGCAATTATAGAGCGATGTAATTTTGGCAAGTGTGAAAACTGGTCGCTAGAGCGAACTGCTGGTTGAGCTGAATACGCAGTACTTGGGCCAGCCCCGTTCTGCCGCGGTGTTACTTCTTGTCCGGGCTTTGGTGGCTGTAGCAAGTTGAGGTTGAGCTGGTGCGACAAGCATCGAACTTACTGGACCACGTTCCCATATCATAGTGACAGTCATAGCTTCCAGAAGGTGAAAGTAAATCTCGGCGGGCGAGTCAATCGGCCGTATGAAATTGGTGTTGATGTATTTTTTGCTCCCGAACGTCTTCAGACTCCCCAGAACCCGCACATAGGCCCCCTCGCTACAAGAGTTAACAGGGAGTCGTGAACGCGACAGCAGAAACTGAACTTACACAATGCCATTTTTCTCTGATTCGTCCTCCATAGAGGAATCGGTCCAGTGACGAGCTTCGATGCGACCTGAACCATCATCGAGCATATATTGACTATTCGTTGCCTGTGCTTGTACTGAAGCAATATACGCGACAACGGTGACCTGGACGACGTAATCAATAGGCTGCACATGCATGCATGATGATTTTTACTTGTCCAATCTCTTGGTCGTCGAGAACCCAGTCAGCGTCCGTGTGTGCTTGGCTGGCTTGAATGAGTTGGTAGATCGTCATAGGGCGCAGTGAATGCGCAGTTTCACTTTTCTGGATGTTGAGGTGGATGAAAATAAGTCACAAGGGCGAAAAAGATCCGCATACACGAGTGAAACCTCCTGGGCTACCACCTGTGCTGCCGTATGGTGACCCTGTTGTCATGTAGCCACCGCCTGCTGCTCCACCATAGTAGTTATTGTCGTTGTCTGCATGATTTGAGTAAGTAACAAATGGAATCTCGGTTTCTGCGCTGACTTACATTGGCTCATTGCAGTGTGCGATGATGGTAAAAGGTAGGATTCATTGCGACGAGACGCGTTATGACGCGAAGTGTCACGGCGTCACGTCACGTCACGCGGAGCGTACTACTGAGTACCTCTCTGGTAACTATGTATTCGATTAGCTATGTGTTGCGTCTATACAAGAATGAGTGGGGCTGATAATGCATGCAATGATATAGTAACAGGTTTTATGATTGCCCGTGGGCAGCGTTAAGCTTCGCCATTCCCTTCCCAACCCCTTCAAGCACCTTCTTCCGTGAGTCAGTCACGTTCTTGGCAGCATTCAAAACAAAGTCGTGAGTGATCTGGAGTCCCATAGGGGTCGTTGTTAAAAACTAGAATGCCACTCGAAAAAGAATGGATGGATGAACCTGTTCGATAGTCACAGCTGTGCAGGCTTGCACAAATACTCGACGGTGCTCCAAGGAACCCTCGGCCTCTCCGATTTTGATCAACGCTGCTGACATTTCCTTCAACACGCAACTGGCTTTCAACCGAACATCCTTGAACTGCGATACAAGCTGCCGTGTAGCCGTCCATTAGTAGACGCAATCAACGGATTTTTAGGGTTACAACTCACATTACCAAGTTTGTGGATTTTGACCACGGCAGGAGATTTGAAGCGCATCGTCTCGATTGTGAAAATAATAAACGCCTAGAGGAAATAAATTAGCCGGAGATACAAAGACGGCAGCTAAGCCATTAATGACCTCCTGCGTGATTGTTGCAACGTGCAACAGCTCCGAAATTGAGCACTTGGACTCTAGCAAATGCTTGAAACGCGAGAGCATGGTATCAAAAAATACAGTGAGTAGGCCTGGCGCTTCCTTGATAGGAGGTGCTTCCTCATCCTTCTTGGGGTGACCGTTCGCATCACCATTGTGAGCTTGGAGGTCAACGCCACGCAACGGGAACCCGGTCTTCAATTCCGTTTGTCTGGAGGCCTCCGCCAATACTACCGCCGGTGGGGGGCGAACGTGATTGTGATGAGGTTCTAGCCAGTCACCAAGGGCAGTGGCCCAGTCGAGCAATTGAGTCTCGTCAAAGGTCAACTAAAGACAATATTAACCATGACATTAAGAATCGAGCTGAGACACTGCTACCTCTGCAATTTCTTCTGCTTTCCTCAGAGCGAGTCGCTCTTGCAAGGGTAACTGCACCTCAGGATCTGAGCTCTTCTTCGGCCGATCACCTACGAGCAATTTCTCTTCAACAATGTCATCCAAATCACTCGCGTGCTGGAATGCACGGATATAGATCTTCAAAAAACACCACAACCACCCTTGCTGAAAGAGAAGATACTTCGATACTCAGGAACCACATAACCATTGTGATACTCACTCCGGTGGACGACCTAAACAGTAAACTTTGCTCATTAAAAGTTGGTTTACAATGGGGTTGATAGCTGGGAATGATGACAAAATCGCGATTGTCGTGGTGAGCTATGTTGCCGATTATGTTAGAATCAATGTTAAAAAAATCTAGGGAACGCACCGCGGTCAAACATGAATTTGAGCTCGATGAGTTCCATATCTATGATATCCGTGTTCAATGGTTCGTGCGTGAGACGCATGCGGACATGTTCCAATTTAACGACATCCCTCTGGAGGGAGTTCTCCAGTCTGTCCTCGAAGTCGATGAAATCCGGAATTTGGGTGTACTTCTCCGCAGTGAACGAACGAACAATGAAGTCCGAGGTCTAGACTGACTTAGCACAAGAGGTTACCACGTGACGGGAAAACGAACCTCCTGGGAGCTTGCAAGGTATATCTGACTAGACTCTAAGCATTCCGAAGGGTATGTCAGGTCCCCAGTGGCAGCAAGTGAAAACGTCAAAGCGCGAGTAAGAATAAGATGGGACAATGTGTCGTTCTGAACTTGCTTGACATTCATCTGGCGGTAATGCTCCAGGGCGAGTGATGGTGCACCTTATTCAAAGGATTAGTAACCCAATACTCACAAGCCGAACAACGCACCCAAAATGCGATATATCCGAACAAGCATTATGCGCATCTGAAATGACATACGACTCTTAGTCAATCCATATTCTAAGACTGTAGCCGCCTGGTAGAGGGCCTCTTCCGAACGGTTGAGTGCCCAGACCATCAGAAGAGCATTTACAACCAGAAGAAGCAGGTCGTCGGCAGGCTGTAGCTCGGTATTTGGGAGGTCACCGCCAAGTGTGAGGCCATCCAGGTATTCTTTGAGATACTTCAGCCCGCGAGCGGTCTCAGATTCGACCGTGATTTCCGAATCCAGGAGCAGGTAGCGTTCGAGCTTTCGTACGTTAATCAGTCGTTGTAGGTCATCCACGGACGCCTGAGTTGGGGCTAGGATTGAAAAAAGAGCTCGTCACCGCGTAATTGCGGATGATGCTTACGAAGGATGGTTGGTGGTGCGCGAGAAATGCTTTCCACCGGTCCAGTGACGTAGTCTCCGACTCAAGAAAGGTGACCAAGTCCTCGAAACAACATGCTTTATCACCAAACTGCGTGAAGTAGTCCTCCATCAAGCCAGCGACCACACCGTCATCTGGGGTCAAGTTTCAGCTTCAGCAATTCGTCTATAACAGAAAACTAACCAGACAAGCCAAATTTATGGGCGCGGTGTTCTAATTCAAGCAGAGCTAGAGGAGCAGCCCGGTTCTTTGTACCATCCTTCTCCGCAACCTCCGCAAGGAATGCACGAGCCTGGGAGATATTTTCCAGACATTCATTACTGCTCTCTTCCGAAAATTGTCCTTCTCTCTGCGACGAGACTGGAGTGAAAGTCGAGTCGAGAACGGACAAAAATTCCAGCCAGTTATGGTCTCTAAACGAACGGTCAGGTCTGAAATACCACAAGCATGGGGTTAGACAGACCCGTTCAAGATTTTTTGTTGTGCACGCTGTCCTTCTTCCCCGAAAAGACCTCTGCCTCGCCAGATCTCCCGACGTGTTTGATCGCATGCGAGACTTGTTGAGCAGATCGTCTTCCCAATATCACTTTCCAGTAGTGTATTCGCTTCGTCGTACAACTCCAACTCCTTCAGGATGCTGATGTGCATGTGAAAGCGATCGGCAGTGAGGTAAGATGGGGACGGCGATGAGGTGACCAGCCGATGAGCAAGCTTATAGAGCAGCGTCTTCATGCTTGGGGTTGTTGACGGATTACTGGCCTGGGGATGGGTGATGTGAGCTTGCGACTTGCTGTACGGATAAGACGGACCTGGAGGATCGCCCCCATCACACTCCAATACAAGTACCGGTCCTCTTGGAATTGTTTGTGCATTCTTGTAGAAACCTATGAGGACGTATGCCACAGATGTCAGGTCAATATGGGCAAGCGTCGAAAGATGTACCTGTTGTGCAGACTTCCAATTTGCAGTGCGCACGTGTGCAAAGAACGTCTGAGCGCCGTACTCTTCGTTCAGAGGTTGTTGTTTGTAGGCCTCCTCAAACATGTTGACCATGTCGGTGACTAAGAGCGGTGATGTAGGTTCCTGAAACCAGCAAGGGATCGAGAACTTACTCCTTCCGAGACCCTTTAGGACGTGCATCATGGCAGAAATGGTCGCATCATCCAGGGGTTTGACAGCGAGTACCTCATCGCACAATGCGAGCGATTCTTCTACTTTCTGAGAGCGCACGAGTGCAAGGGCCTTCAGAGACTATTTAGAAGACACGTAAGCTGAAAGTTGTCGCGAAGGTGAGTATACAACATGCCTTGACTAGCAAGTTGTTGGGATACTTCTTGAGTAACTTGTTGCAAGAAACGATAGCCGATTTGTTCGAGCCTGTGTCGAGAGCCTCTGTGGTCGGAGTAGTTGACTAGTTAGCATTACAGTTTACCAAAGAAAGAGGCGAAGCTTGGAACCAACCATAGATGGGACGAATCTGGCGTTCGAGGGTCACTGCGGCAGACATTTCGTGTCGAGGATGAGTTGGGCTGAAACGGTTGTCTGGACTTGGACGAAGGGCAGAAGACTCCAGCTGGAGATGGAGTTTTATTTGCGAGGCTACACGCGGCACACACGAATTTTTAACAGCAAAGTCCTCAACTAACCGACGTTCCGTTATACGGCATTTTTCGGCGGTGATTGACCGATGGGGTTTTTCTGGCAGAGGCTGCGGCGGTGACCGTTGAATAATAACTGTTACACACGCTCACGCTGTGGCAGCTCGCAAGACACGGAATGTCGCATCAGGCGTTACTTTCACGGTTGGCCATGCTGTCGATATGAACTTTGTTCAACTCATTGACACCGACTTTTCGACAGTGGAATTGACCCTCTGCTGGGTGTGTTCACGGGGTGCTTGGCTTACTACCTCTACGAAACGAATCCTCGCACTGCACTACCTCCCGATCAACGACTAGGTGCTCTTCTCCAGTGGAAGTGGGCCAAGTGGCAACAGGAAAGAGAAGGTGGAAAATCACCACACAGAGAAGCGAAAGGATCTTCCGGGTCGTTTGGAGCAAATGGGGCTGAATAGCGGCGCTGAAATTTGGCTGAAATGTTCAAATAAATCCAACCGCACTTCGAAGCACTAATACACGAATTCTGTCTGGGGTTGTGAAAATTTTGATCGTTGCCAAGATACCCAATTAAGTGAGACGAGATGGTGGTCCGTGCGCGATTGCGAAGGGTATATAACCGGTGGGCAGACAAGAGGAATCCTCATACTTACCTTGATGACGCGCGTCCCTTCACCTACCCGGGTGTGCGGGCCGTGGGGACCTTCCATAGCACGGCGACCTTGTCCACACAGAGGGTAATCGCGGCTTGTATGGGCTTCGGCTCATGCATTGTCTCAATATTTCCCTGTCCTGCCACGGCCACTCTGGCTGGGCAGGCCGTCTTTTTTTGTTCCTACAACGCGCTAACCCTAACCTTACGCACAAGTACATTGAATAGAATTATGTAGTGACTATGAATTTACTTCAATATTGTTTGCAGGGCTTCCATCACCCCATGAAAGGTTTGTTGTTCGTCCTCGCCAAGTTCCCCGTCTTCATGCCCCCTTGATCCCCGAAGCGCAATCCCTACAACAACACTGCGAGGTTCACCTCCAATGGCAAGCCAGATAAGAGTTGCAATCTGTGCTGCATAAAGCGAGTAGAGTGTTTGCATGTGTGCTGATGGCGCACTCCCAAAGATCGGCGTGAGTTGTATGGCCGGAGGGGGGGAGGGGAGGTCTCGTGGACTGGAAACACTGAATGAAGTGTGGGCATGCAGATCTGCCGTCGATGGAATGGAAGCTTGGATCTGAACACTGGTTAGCGGTGGACCCTTGAGAGGAAGAAGACGAGTGCACCAAATTGCCTACTTTGCCCATCTGGGTGACGAGCACAAGGACCCGATCCGCAAACGGTTGAACGATGAGTTCTGTGCGCAGATCACGTACAAGGACAGATGTTTGGAGAAACTTGGACATGGCGTTGGCAAGAGATCCAGAGATGACGCGCCATAACCACGTGACCCCATATTTGCAACAACAAGTTCGATAGCCGAGTTTTAATGACACGGATGTCGACTTCGGAAGGGAAGAGTTCTCCTACCAAAGGAAAGACCAATGACGATGGAAGATGGAGAACAAACTGGTGGGACTTGCATCCTCTCGTGGAGGACCTTCCCAGGTATGTCGCTGTTCTCGCCGGCGTGCATCCTTGCTACCCTGATCGTGGCAGACCCGTGGCTTGGTCCAGCTCATCTACAATATTCGCCGCGCATCCAACACAGCCCATCGTCATCGGTCGTCTCTTCCCATCTTCAAAGCAATTTCTGGTGGTATCCCCGGGTCCAGTTCTCCGCTCATCCCCCTCCTATGGACCACCGACTGTCATCAGTATATCCCCGAACGACCACTGGCTGTTCGCATTTTTCCCTAGCCACGAAAGTGACGGTATCGCTTGCATCTGGAATCGTGGATCTTGTGTAGACGTTTGGATAGTCAAGGAATACTGGCCATTCAGCCGCGGCGCCGGCGTCATAACATGTGCTTGGGCTGGCACTGAACGTGAGGTCTGTCGTCTCATTTTCAGTCCAGGCAAGCGCTGTCATTCATCTGGATTAGTGGTCAACCTCTACAGATGGTTCTTCGTTTCGTCTCCCATCTCGGGGTCCGCTTACACCGGTGTCGAATCCAACTCTCCTACTCGTGACGCAGGCACACCAACTTCATGTTTGCTACCTCCGCACCTATATCACCCCTTTCAAAATGTTGCTCTGTTCTTTGGCCCAGCCTTATTTCACTGCCGAGGGTCAACCGCTTGGTGCGATACACGATACCCCGTCTGGTCCCAAGACCTCGAGACTATGCACCTATGCTGCTATCGAATTTATTTACGGCGGTACATTTTTGTCTTTTTTATTCGTCATGCCGCCTCACCTTGCTGTTGCGTCAGAGTCCTCCATTCTGGTCGCCATGAGGTCTAGGAGGTATCCCACCTCTGCCAGTTTGAAACCGGCCGCATATAACGATCTCGACCTTGGTATTTCATTAGATATTCCGCAATCGCAGGATCCACCTCCAGAGGAGCATGTTCCATCATTAGAATGGGGCGCACTAGCGGAAGAACAGACAATCGAGCTGTGTGAAGTTAAGCTCCATTTCGATGGAATGTATATGAGTACGATCTCGATTACTGTTGTTTGCGAACTACCTAAGCATGGATTTCGGAATGCTAGGTCTGATCAGTCAACCGCTCCCACCTCTTCATCCTCCCTTTACCCACATGAACGGCCTCACGTTCGTCTGCTCTCCACCTCCGAAGGCTGATCCCTCAGCTTCGCCAGGAACCTCACCCAAGAGGGATAAGCAGCCTATACGTCCGGCAGAACCCCCACCAACATTCCTGGTGGCATCTTTCTTGGACTTTGAAGAATGTAGGGCTACCCATTTCCATGCGTGCTTCGAAGGTCCGCTGACATCAACGGAAAACATCCTTATCCTTTCTGCCGAGTAGACAGCAGATCACCCAAATCGGCCGTTGTAGCGTATACTCTCGCCCGCGCTCCGTCATCAGCCGCACCCACTAAGGCAACTTGGGTAATAGTACTCGGCACGGTGACTTGTTGGTGAATACTAACTCACTTCACTAGACCATTCACCAGGTCGGAGAGCGCTCATTTCTCCCACGTGTTTTGGCGCTATCGTGTCCGGCATGGGTCTCTACTAATCCCCGGAAGAGGGGTCTGATAGCCTTGCGGGCAAATGCAGATGGTTCTATTTCCCGACGAAGCCAGAAGGCGATGGAAGTGGTGGTTGGTAACATTGTCGTTCTGCGACTGTGCGTTGCCGTGATGTATAAACATCGAATCGCTGATATATTGGAATCATTTTTGCAGACCTGACCTAACTGACGACCTTGAATGGGAACAGTTGTCTATCATGGCACCAATAAGTAGGGCAGGGATGGATTGTAAGTCCCTCTATTCCAGTAAGTACTCTACACGCTTAAATTCGTGTATTCCAGGGCCAGTAAACATGACAACGTCAAGAAATCAGGTGCTTTTGTGCACAATAGCTTTGTGTAGAATGTCAATCCACACTCTACCCAATCAACTCACGAAACCACCGATATCAGGCGGTACATACATCCCACCTTTCTGTGATATTTTCAACCTCATAACTCTTAGATTCTACTCCGAGAAACATCTCACCTCTTTCCGTGGTACTTGTTACTTCTCTCCAATCGCGCAGATCAGTAGCGGACATTGCTCACATCCTTGCTGTACCTGCGGTGCCGTTGGATACCGTTGTGGATACCTTGAAGGGGGCGTGGTTAGCATTTGAGATAAATGTACGTGCTGGACTAGTTGGCGCCTTTAGTGTGGCGGATGTTCTGGGAGCGACTGTCGAGCTTTATAGGTCAGTTGACCCTCTATTTTCCTTGGCCGTTTGTCACGCCACTTCTCAGGACAAGAGCGCGACTTGCGGACGACGACGAGAAAGATTTATTGTCGTCGCTTTGGAGGAACGCTCACGATATGTGTTCGGTAGTAGCCTGCCTTGCTGCATTCGAAGACTGTAAGGGGCCTGAAGGATACGATCTTGGTAGGACAATATTTTTCTCGCAGTAGAAACGATTATATTGACCATTCTATCCAGAGGCTATCTGGCAGCTCGTTAGTCTGTCAGGGTGGGCGGTGAGCTTTCTAGAGAAGCTCATAAAGGAATGCCTCTTTGCCGCCGATTTAGCCGACCTAACTCCAAGCGCGAACGAGCTTCAACCAAAACTCGAGCCTGTTGACGACACAGACGTCCTCTCCCTACACGGTATGTTTCTCTGTATGGTGCACGCGCAATAGACCAGCTCATCCACTCTAGAAAGCAAGCGATCTCCTTTCTCTTCTCCTTTCTCTTCGCCTATTTTACTCCACCTAACTCATCCATTTGTCCTGACGAATCTAATTGGGGTGATAATGCATGTGAATCGGTTCTACCATTCACTTACTGTACTCACGCCCAAAGGAGAAAACTCTCAAATTGCCCGGGATATCCTCATGGATATTATCGGTTGCTCTGGGCTCGATCTCAGGGGAATAGAAGAGATTTTGAAAGGCACAATGCCTGACGTGAGAAGTATCCCTGGTAAGCCTGTTCCTATTATCCACAATCATTGAGCAATTCACGACATTAATGCCGCCGCATCTCCCCCGATTTTCGCAACAGGGGATGAGACGAGGTCGTCGCTATCGAAATGCCACCCGGTCCCTGCTCAATACACATTTCTGCGAAAAGTAGTACAGACGCTGTATGCGTCTACCGCAATCGACAAACCGCGTTTGTTTATCAAGGCTGCAGACCTCGTCGATGCTTTCGCAAGCTTGTCAACTTTTGAGCAGGACAGGAAAGAGCAGGAGAGGGACGTCGTTACAAAAGGTGTTTTGATACGGCACAACCCTAGCTTGCTATGCCTCCGGTGCGGGTATAGGTCAGGGATAGGCGGGGAGGTGAGCGTTGCAGGACATGTCTCGATGAGGTGGAGAACCTGGGAGAAAATGTGGGCGAGCCGCTGTGTTTGTGGGGGGAGCTGGATCAATGGAAACGTGTAGAACATTCAAAGTTGCGATCTACTTCATTTATTTGTTCATCTGCGACCCCTGGGCCGAGCAAAAAAAAAAAAAAAAAAAGAGTTGGACGGTGCTTTAAGTAGCGCCACAGCTGCGGCACCTCGCTCGCAACCCTTCAAATACACATCGACAACTCTCACCAGCCCTCCGCTTCACCTATTTTCTTTAAATAAACCTACGTTTATAAATATGCGTACCACGTCCGTCCGAAGACACACTCTAGAGACTATAGACGAACCATGCGCTACGATCCCCCAGACTCGCAGGTTCTTCTTCCCTAGTCATCTTTTGTCTTTTTTCAGCTTTCAAACGGTTTTCCCGGGAAAGGTACGCGAGGTTGATTGCGGAGAAGACCGCCATGCCAATGGACATGATAATAAACGTGATCGTTGCCTTTGTGTAGTTCGGAGCCGGGGACAAGGAGCCAAGGAGCCAAGTGGTAAGAATACCACCCGCATTGGTCATGATGAAAGCGATCGCGACAGACGTCGCTCGTCTGATGTGCGGCGCGCTGTTGTTGGCCATCCACGTCGTCAGCGCAGGCGCCGTGCAGTAAGTCCCTGTAATCGAGAGAAAAAGGGATCCATAGCGGACATGCCATGATGTACTTGCTACGTGTGTGTCAGGAGCGTGATCTTGCTAGATCGACAAAAGCGTACCATAAAACATGGAAAACCCTATAACCTCCAGGATAGAAAAGAATATTGTTGTCCACCCACGACAGCGGTAACGGTCCGACACAAAGGCAGAGATCATCGAGCCTGATTGCAGTAAGGAAGAATGAGCACCACGAAGATGATCGTCCCGAGTTACGCACAGACAAAAGCGGTAGCGAACGGAGGAACGCTCATGAGCTGAGCTTGGTTGCCCGCGTAACCAAAACCAGCTACGATCGTTGGTTCGAAGCTATCCATCCAAATCAGCAATCAAGGGCGGAGGCATTGATGAACAAATCTCACTAAGCCATGCCGTACAGGATTGTGCCTAATAGGTGCGGGGAGTGAGCCCGAGTAAACTGAGAATGCTTAGACATACCATTGAAAAACAGGACAATGGCAAGAAGCCAGACATGGGGTGATTTTACTGATTCAACGACTTCTGTCCAGCTGAAGCCGTCCTTTTTATCATCATGTGATATGGCGCCATCTTCTTTGAGTCTAGACACGACATAGGCACGCTCTGCTTTCGAAAAGAAGTGTGCTCTCTCAGGCGAACGAGGAAGCAAAAAAAAGGAGATGATTCCAAATAGGCAGGTAAAGATTCCTTCCTGCCAGAAGGTTGAGAAAAACCTCAAGAAGTAGCGTGGCCCGCTCACAAGAATGAATATCCAAGCCCAGCCAGGCTTACCGCCCTCAATCTCATCGATGGCTGCAGCGAGCAAACCAGAAAAGGCACCTGATAATGAAGCTGCCGAGAAGAAGGTAGCCACTCTGTCGACAAGGGTCGTCAAAAGATATGTCAAGGGTGACCTGATTCTTACCTTACTTGCAGTCTCTTACGAGGATAAAAGCAAGAGAGATAAAGAACAAGCCCAGGGAAAAGGCCACCTGAACTAATGATGAATGAAAATCGCTATGAGTGGGCACAGACCAAACCCTCCATCAACCCCAAAAAGAATCGACAAGCAAGCAACCCAGAATAGTTCTGGACAACGCCTTTCAGAATGTGTGAGTGAATGTTTGATTCAGGTTGACAGTCTCACCTTCTAAGGTAGAAACAAGACCCCACATAGTGATCATGGCGGGAAGCATAAAATTAGGCCCGATACGCTAGAAAGTGAAGATAAATAACAAATCGCACTCTCAAAGCGGCTGTGATTTACCTTCAAGAGCAAGTTCGAGGGGAACTCCGCAGCAATATATGGACTGCGCGCATCTCAAAGTCGTGCCGAGCGTTGTAAAAGTTCAGGCACTTACACATAAGTGACAGTCAAAGCCACAGAATACTGCACGACGATGAGTCAGAACAAAGGCGAATCAAGCGGTCCATTCCAACGTACCTCGTAGTTGGACATATTCAAGGATGTCTGCATTCCAGCTACGCGGGCGTTTGAAATGTTGCTCCTGTCCTACAGGTCCTCCACAACTTGAGCAGTAAGGGCAGCGAATCTGGAGGCGAAACATACCAAGAAAGAAAGTAGATAGAAAATTGTACATAGTGGAAGAACCCATTTGTCAAGCTTCCTCCAGACCGACCCCTCGAAGGCAACGCGTTCCGCTTCTGAAAATTCGTCGTTCTTGAGTTCGTCGAGCTCTTTGGCCCTATCTGGAGTGGAAGCACCGCGCAATGTCTCTGCTAGTGATTTGTCCATCAAGTCGCGGATGCGGGTTACAAGGGCCAGAGCGTACAATTCTAGGTCATCTTTCCAACGTACGACGACCTTATAAGTAGTGACATGGGCGTGAAAGGGGACATGGCGACTGTACACGTCGGTTCGGATTACCCGAGGCCTAGTAGGACGGTTCGCCTTGGAGATCTGCGTTTAATTGCACTGGCACCCGCGTCAGCGACGAGCCGAGATATCCTCACCGGTTGTGCACCGCTGTTCAGTAACAGTCCGTCAAGGATGTCTCGTTCATGTTCAGCGTTGCGGTCTGCTCGAGCGTCCGCCTGTCACATGTCACATGTCATGCTGTGTCGCGTCACATCATGTTGTTTCGTGGTCACCGTGGCAGCACACATCAATATAATGATCCCCCTGTTTCATGTCTTTTCTCCTGTATGGCGGTAAGGACCCAATCGGCTTTCTGAAAAGCACAACACAACATGTACGAGCAAGCTTGTCCTAGACATGGCATACTCCATAGACCCTGGAACTGAGTGACGTACTCATCGTCTCACTCAATACCCAAGGCGGGTCCCAACCATACAACCACGACGACCGCGACGCGGCAAACGAGTCAACGCGCCTCTTACCGGCGACGACGAAGTGAGCGTCGAGTCCAAGTCCATTGGGTTCGCCCAACCCCTCAGGCCTCGTGCACCTCCCAACAACCCTCGATGATCGCAAATGACCTCGCGTTCGCATGGTCGCGCGCCGTCCTCTTTCAGTTTTTGCCAAGACATATAATGCGTGCATTATACGTTATTGCATGGCAGTAGCTAGAATTCCGCAATATAATGTACTGTATCGTTTGTCTCCTGTGAGCCCGCGTATCAGATCTATGGCTGGAGTTCTTCCGAATTCGCAGTACCGCTGTCAAGACAACCAGAAAAGCCTTCCTGGCGAATGACCAATTATTTGGCCGTGTGCACCGTACAACCTACAGCCTCTGACTCGCCCATTCAACAATACGCGGAGGCTGAGCACTGAATTGTAGAACACTCTAACGACCAAGTTCGGTGGTGTCAGTTTCGGCCCCTTTTGAGCAGGGCACCCCTCACTGGGCTGCTTCCAGAGTGACCCCTTCAACAATTCCTTACGAGCATGCCCAAAATAATCGTCCCTCCCTTGCCCTTGTCTGGGCTTTTTGCTGTCTCAAAGCCCTCGGGCCCAACCTCAATGTCCGTTCTTGAAGACATAAAGCAACTCGTCGGAAACTCGCGCCTTTTTGTGGACGCTCGCAAGCTAGAAAACCGGACCGGAAAGAATAGTAGGAAGAGGAGAAAAGATACCGTCAAGATCGGTCAAGGTGGGACGCTGGATCCACTTGCTGATGGGGTACTAGGTAAAACACATATAATCTTTCATATCGATACATCAATGACTCCTCGACGGCCCTAGTCGTTGGTGTCGGCAAAGGCACCAAACGGCTCTCCGACTTTCTGGATTGCGTCAAGGTATTTCGCTCCCTCGGATTACCCATCCCATTTCGAGTTTTCAGCCAGGATGTATAGGAGTACAGAACCACTGCCCTGCTGGGCTGCGAAACAGACAGTTATGATTGTCATGGGTCCCGTGTGCGCGACGCTCCGTGGCACCATATCACCAAGGAATCGGTGGAGGTGATCCTCGACAAATTCAGAGGCGAGATATACCAAACACCGCCGATGTCTGTCCCTACTCCCAATCCCTCGTTCTCATCTCTCAATCCTCGTTAGATTCTCCGCGCTCAAGATGGACGGTAAGCCATTGTACGAATATGCCCGCCAAGGTATACCATTGCCTCGGCCCATCGAAGAAAGGAAGGTTACCGTCCACTCACTGGATCTTGTCGAATGGAAGGGGAGTCATCACGACTTTCGATGGCCGCAGAAGGAGTTCAACCCAGATCAGAAGGCTGCTCTCAAGGCAGCCCTGAATTCTGTCGAAAGCGCACCTGTCATACAAGACAAACCTGACGAACAGATTGAGCAGGTCCCGACGGCATTCATTCTGAGCATGAAAGTCTCTGGAGGGACGTATGTCCGCTCCATCGTTCACGATCTTGGTCTCGCGCTTGGTTCTGCCGCACACGTGGTTACTTTGACTCGGTCTCGGCAAGGAAGGTTCACCCTGGATCCCGGAGCTAGAGAAGACAAATCATGTGTGCCATGGGATGTTTTTGAGAAAGCGTTAGAAGACGAGGGCGAACCAGGTGAAGACGGCTGGAGGTCGTGGGAGAGAGAGGTTCTTGATCGATTAGAGATAGTCGATGCGCAGAAACAGTAGAATGCTCAGCGCTCAACGTTTCAACAATCAATTCCACGACGCGTCTACTACAGGAAGTATACGTGCTTCCGAGTCAACTGTACCCAGGACTGACCCATGACAGGTCCTTTGTCAGAAACATCACACGGCAGTCCGTACTCCGGTGGCCGGTGCGGGCCGCGAGAACCCCGACGACTGTTACGGTACTAGTGTATCATATCAGCCTTCAGCTTCATTTTCTGTCACGATCTCAACCATCCAGTGCATATTCATATTCATTGAAATTCCAGCTTGGATATTTCTAACGGGACAGCGTGAGTAACGATTCGACCCTCGCGGGGCCGCACAGAGCCAAATGGATCCCCCTCCTCAGCTTGGAGTCGTGGTACATGATGCTGCCACGGACCGGGCTCATTACAGGCTCGGTCCGCTCGCCGGAACCCACAGGTCAGAGGGGAGGCTCGGGAACACCTTATATACCCCGTTTAGGACTGCAGACTCTCTTTGCCATCCTTCCCTTTACCCCCAGTTTCAAGCATGGCAGCCAGTGGTACCAATGTCCAAAGTCATGCCCGCCCATTGAGTCCTGGCATCTATGCCCCTATTCCAACGTTCTTTCAACTGGAATCCGAGGATCTTGGTCAGTGGTACTGATTGGGGGTTGGGAATGCACTACTGACGGGAAGAACAGATCTCGACGCATTTGAGAAACATGTCCTTCAAACAGCTTTAGCTGGCGTCCGACCGCTGTTATCAGGTTCCATGGGCGAAGCCATTCATTTGTCGCACGCCGAGCGATCGACATTGATCAAGACAGCGAGGAAGATTCTGGACAACGCAGGCTTAGCCAAGGTGCCGATTGTCTCTGGAATTGGTGCTGGTAGCACACGGGAATGCATTGCATTGGCAAACGAAGCAGCTGACGCTGGGGCAGACTGCGTTATTGCCATCTGTAGTGGATACTTTGCTGGGGCACTCGCTGGCAACAAGGAAGCACTCAAGGCTTTTTGGATGGAGATAAGCCAAAAGAGTCCGATACCCGTCATGATCTATAACTGTGAGCGCGGCGCTCGTATATATGATGTGCGGCTGACTTGTTCATCTCGCCTTAGATCCTGGAGCTGCTGGGGGGATCAACCTGGATTCTGATCTTATCACTGAGCTCGCCGCAGAGTGTCCCAATTTGGCTGGCGTCAAACTTACGTGTGTTCATTAGGGCCAGTATGTGCGAGTGCCCATGCTAATTCTCGTTTATAGGTGTGGCGATGTAGGAAAGTTAACACGCATCGTTGCCACTGTTTCCGACCCCGCTTTTTCCCCCAACCATCCGCGGAAGAACAAGGATGCATTCCTTGTCCTCGGTGGATTCGCCGACTTCCTGCTCTCAGGCGCATATGCCAATGGCCACGGTGCCATCACTGGTCTCGCGAACTTCGCGCCAGTAAGTGGACAAACGCTGTACGACACCCGTGTCAATGACATCTCTGTTGTAACAGTGTACGCTACTGAAACTATTCCAACTAAGTGAGGGGTCCAAAACTGATCCAAAGCTTCTTGGCGAGGCCCAAAGATTGCAAGGAATTGTTGCACGGGCGGATGCTACAA
>JBBPNE010000037.1:0-92813 GCA_038090735.1 Xerocomellus amylosporus | reverse complement strand
GCTGGCACTTGCGGCCTTTTATACTACTAGAGTATGTATGTACATGTATGTCTCAGATCTACCGATGTGTCCCAACATAGACTAAGTATGTGGCAGCATGAGGTAGCGGCATGCATCAAGCATAGCCATGGAATGGAAGAATGACATGAGGCAACCGCACGGCGGTGGCAGAATGGAAGAGAAGAAATAAAGAAACATGCATAGGGAGTGTGTATCAAGCATGTTGTGATGACAAAAGAGAAGCATAGGAGTTGCTGTGCGTTGAGCATGGCGATGATCTGATAAGATAAAAAGAAAAAGAAACAACTAAGTCTGCTATGCTGATGTTAGGCGTGTAGAGCCGTAACAAGTATAGCGAGTTCTTCACGGCTACTCATGCATTTGACATTCAGGTGGGTGTAAGTTGAATGTACCTGTTAGTGTTACCACTCATCTTTGTTATCGCCCAGGTTCAGCTTCCTGAGGGTGCGACCAACATCCCTATTATCATCGCTTCAGATAAAACCCCCGTGACGAGACACACAGGAAGGCTGGAGATGCACCCGGTCTTCGTTACGATAGGCAACATCCAGTCCAACGTGAGGATGCAAGCGTCATCTCATGCCTGGCGTTGCGTCGGCTTCATTCCCATCCCCAAATTTGAGGTTCATCACAATTTTGAAACAATTCTCGAATCCCGCCTTTTCCACTGATGTATGGACATCATTTTCAATTCTCTGAAGACGGTTGCAGAACATGGTGCTTATCTCACCGACCCAACTGGCCGCACCCGACACTGTTTTACCTCGCTCATCTCGTATATCACGGATCTACCCGAACAACAGCTGGTCTCGTGTGTCGCCAAGAACACTTCCCCCCTTGCTACAGCCCAACTATCTGAGTTTGGTGATGATGTACCACACAATCCACGCACTGGCGCGTACACACTACAGCAAATTTTCGAGCTATGCGAACGCATTGATCCATGGGACATCGTACCATTTCAGAAAGCGGCCAAAGCCAAGAAATTATCGGGCGTCCATCAACCTTTTTGGAGGGACTGGAGATTCGCTGATCCGGCTCACTTCTTGACGGGCGAGATACTCCATACTTGCCATAAGTTCTTTTTTGACCACGTTTTCAAATGGTGTAAGGAAGCCGCTGGCAACCATCTACTTGATATGTGGTACAAGCTTCAACACAAGCGCGTGGGCTTCCAGCATTTTGCCACCGGCGTCTCACACGTGAAGCAGATGACTGGCAGAGACCATCGCGATATCCAAAGGACCGTTGTCCCCATCATAGACAGCGTTGTTCCTCCTCTGTTTGTTTATTCCGTTCACAACATTGTGGAGTTCATATACAAGGCTCAACAACCTATTCACACCGACTCGTCTATCGCGTCCATGACCGCAGCGCTGCAGGAATTTCACGCTACAAAACATGCTATCCTTGATGCAGAAGCTCGAAGAGGAACTAAGGGCGCTATGGACCACTTCAATATCCCGAAACTCGAGCTGCTGCACAGCTTCGCACGCCATACCACGGAGAATGGTGTTCTCATTCAATATACGGCAGACGTGACTGAGCGGCTCCTCATCACCCATTGCAAGATCCCTTTTGAGCGCATGAGCCGCCAGAGCCGCAACTTTGTCGACCAGGTTGTCGAGCTCCTGAACCGCGAGGAAACGATTCGTTATTTTGACCTCTACCTTCTGCTACGCAATCCGGAGGCAGCGCTCGACAAAGCCATTGCCATTGAGACCGAGGAAGTTATTGCTGTAGATCCGGCATTGTCTTTTATCCGTCGTGTTCTCCCGGAAAAGGAAAATACATTCCAAGGACCTCACACATTCCGCAACCATTTTAATAATCCCAAGAGCTATTTGTTGTCGAGCGGAGCGCTCGCATTCCACGTTACAGTACTCCCCGATGGTGCAATCCTGACGGTAGCTGAAATGCAAGCGGTGTACAGACTTCCTGACTTGCTGCAGGTGATCACCAGCTACATTATTTCCGCTTCGAGCGGAACCCCAACCAATCAGTGGAACACTCGTGGTGTGGTCTCTACCTGGAATAAGTTCCGCGTGCAACTGCACTCCTCATTCCGATCGCGAGACATATCAAGAAGTCAGGTCGTCCAGGCATTTCCTCCCTCAGACACTCACCCCCTCGGAAATTGCGATGCGGTGCTACTTAAGCACGCGAACGACGACGCGAATTTTGGTATGCACAACCAGGTTTACCTGCATGAATGTTACTCAACCTTTTTTTTATAGATATTGCCCAGGTACAAGCGATATTCACACCGAAGACAAGAAAAGACCTCCCTGACTATCTTAGCCCTGTCCCTCTTATCTATGTATGTCCACTATTTTCGCACAATCTCGTTGCCCGATCAAAACCCTGGTGTTGGGTTGTACAAGGTTCAGCACGTTTCCTCTTCCTCCACAGGCGCGACCGCCATCGTTCAGTTGACCGATGTTGTACATGCTGTCGAGCTGGTACCTGTGTACAACACGGCACTTCCAGGAGTGGATGCACGCAGCGAGACTTGCATGGAAGCATATGATGAGTACTATATAAATGTGTTCACAGACAAAGAGACCTTCCACATTATGAACGGGTAGTAGTATTGTGGTATAGTGGTAGATCGCTACGTTCGCAATCCATCTGTTATCAACTTCCTCATAGCCGAGATATGGTCTGATCTACCCGGCCAGTTCCCTCCGTATCGACATAAGAGGAAGTGCGCTCATCTCCACCAATCAGAAGCTGCGTTCTCACACTACGTACACCTTCGTAAGACATCAAACTTCTGCCGAGTTAAGCGTTCATTTCAGCTGTTTTGCAGATGGGTGACAAGGTCGATCGAAAGGTGCCTGAACGGGCGGCTACCACGGAGCCCGGCGGTCCCGTATCAAAGCTATCAAAGCCGTCGCATCTGGCGTACAAAATTTGATACCGACCACAAGCGCGAAAAGGGGGTGGAGTGGGATGTTTCTCACTGGGGTCTCAAGCTGAGCGGAATAGTTATTAGAAGGATTGGACAGCTGCCAACAATACCGTTATTAAGTGGTCCTGAGTTCAAAAGGGGCTTCTACTTTTTCCCGGTCCTCGGAACAATATTCTTGGTCTTTGTTACACACTCGAATGTTTTAACATTCTAGTTCGTTACTAAACATGTTATTGGCGGTGCCAGTGAGTCCCTCCAACCCGTTTATAATCTCTAGAGGTTGTAATGCTAAGTACTCACCCCAGCCAACTCTCTGGCCACTCCGAGATTTCGGATCGACGTCACAGAACACCCGTTCGTGACTTTTCGGGATTGTTTCGTTGTAAACAGTACAGTATATAGTTGGCCATGCGCACCAAAACAAGGGTGGCTGTGTTCATGCGCTTGGAGGCGATGAGAGGTACAACGAGACGCTGACGGAGCATGCGACGTGTGCGCCGATGCACCGAGCGTTCAAACGCCCGAGAGACTGCAAGGCACGGGGGGAAAGGAAGATGAGATGGCGCAGCGCGATCGGCGTTCACCTAGTACTTGGCCCATGATCAACTGAACCCGTTTGATCTGTCATGGGGCAGACTTGTGGCGATGTGCGACGACGGAATCGAGGCGCCCACTCGGCGGGTCCACCCAATCCCTGGATGGATACAATGCCAGTTTGCAAGCCCCTCAGACAGCATTCGAGGGTGGTGATCACGTGGAACACTGGCGAACCGATCTTGGCACCGGCGCCAGAGGTTGTTTACCACAAAACGCCCTCAGCGACGATTAAAGTCGTTGAGAAAAGGGGGTCAAATGAGCGATATCGATATCTTCGAGCGCATGGATGGCATTCCCTTACCGAGCGTGAGTCAATGCGACAATAAGGTCGCATCGATGCTGTGACAATTCTCGGCCGGTCTTTGCTATGTTATTGAACTTGAAATTGGGTGCCCATGCTGGTATCGTGCCGATCCAGTTTCTGTAAAACAGATCAAAAGGTATGCGATCCTAGTGCTACGTAACACTGACTCTTCGACGAGGCCAATGATACCGATTCTGACGCCTGACCGCTCTAGCACCTTAAAGAGATGTAGGTGCTCCGGAACATCGTTAGTAATCTCGTCGACGATGTTGCCCAGTAGCCAGGGCTCAAAGTTAAATGAGACATCTTAGGTGAACCTCCGTTAGAGAACAGACTTACAAACTTTGTGTCATCGACCAGCCGAGGCGAACGTAAGTCTGCCTCCCGTGAATATGTTTCCCCGACTTACTTACCCCTCGCGCGTGAAAAATAGATCAACTCATGCCTCAAACCAACCGGATGGATCCAAACCGAAATCGAAGTCGTGGTTGCCTTGATAACGTAACAAACCAAGTTAGCAGAGTAGTTGGGTCTTGCGATAATGCACAAACCCGTCAACGCCACATCCGGTGCAAGTTCATTCATCACTGGAACCTACACCAAACATCAACCCAGAAGGCCGTTCGCGAACAGTGTCGTCTCACCATGAGACTCCCTCGGGTCACCGTACTCTCGACCGATGGCGAAAACAAATCGCTGGAGAATAGCGAGAGGCCATCGCGTGCCCCATTTGATCTCAGGTTCCAGTTGCTTCGAATGTCGTCCAAGAGAGCAGCGAACTGAATGACGTCGATCGTGTCGCCGTTTGGGGATCTCTTGAGGCATGACGCGGTATGCGTCCGAGTCGCTCCAGTGCACAACGGTAAGTCGCGACATGGTGGGTGTAAAGTACTAGTGGCCTGGGTGAGTTGGGTCACTCCTTGCCACTCGATACTGGCGAGCCACGATTGCGACTATAGCATGACACCTGGGAATCCAAAGGAGAGAATCATGATGTTCACAGGAAGATTTCCAGGGGTTCTAATGTTTGCCTAGACGTAACGATGCGGTGGTACAACGTCAAGCTATTAACTTTGGAGCGGAGCCCGAATACCTCGCTGGCGTTGTGCGAGTCGTACTGGAGATCGCCGCCACCAATGTGCGACACTAAATCGAAAAGATGACCGCGAAAACAACTAGGGCTCTAGTCAAACGAACGCAAGCGAAGTTCTAGCTCCTTGTAGTTCCGCATCGCTGACAAGGCAAACGCCGTCGTCAAACCCTTGTTCCCGATCAAAACCTTCTTTGCAGGGCCATACTTGTACATCCATCCAATCGGCCACGATCCATCCACCTCTTGCATCCTCCCGAGCCGCTCGTAATCTCGGCTATCGCACAAATCGACTACGGTGGCGGCATGGATGCGCATCGCGAGCGCGAGCGCATCCCCCTCGGCACCGAAATGCTCCGCGACACGCTTGGCGAATAGTTGCCCGATTCGTTGACGAGCGTAGATGGACACAGAGAGGAGGCGGGAGAGAAAATAAAGGAAGGAGTCGGGACCATAGTAATAGAGGGTTCCGCTCGTATATGCTCGGTTCTTCAGAACATCGTAAACCCAGTTAAAGGTCTCCCGGAGTTCGCCGCCACGGCCGTTGGAGTAGAAAAAGGTGAGCACGTTGACGCAGACAATAGGATCTAGTATATCCGAGCATCGATGAGTATGAGTATACGACGCGTGGTTATTTCGAAAACGTACCAATTCGGGGGCGCGTGACATCAAAGTATGTCTGGATAATGCCATCTGTATTTTTGAGGGTCAGAATCTCGTTCATGATATCGTTCTTCACTTCCGGAGAGAAGTGATCCGACACCATACATGCGATGGACGTTGTATCGAGGTCATAGGGGAAAGAAGTTTCATTGAGATCTTCGCCCGCTAGCGAAAACAGTCAGTCATTATTTCTGACAAGAAAACCGACGGGGCCGTACATTTGAAGTAATTGGTTAGCCGTGGATACTTGATGTAATCAACGAGGCTCGGATCACCCATGGCCTCGAGGATGAGCAGCTGCCCAAAATTCTCTTCAAGAACGACACCAGTGCTGGTGACTGATTTCATCTCCTTCGCGTGATCGCGTAGGTATTGCTCCCCGTCAATTATCGGGTTCCGCATCAGCGCCCTCAGCTCGCGAGCGACGTCCTCAAACGACGTGAAGACGATGCCTTTGAGCCCGATGGACCGCGCTGATACGACATTCTCCAACTTGTCGTCCACGAATGCAGTGCGACGAGGGTCCATCCCAGTCAACTCCAGGACGTGGCGGAAGTATCCAAGGTTCGGCTTGCGCTCGCGCGCCGCCGCAGACGTGAAGATGCGCTCAAAGAGAGCCCAGTCTTCTGGGCGACCTTTGTGGCGGACAACCTCCCAGTCTGGTGCGGAAATATTAGACATGGCGAACAGCCGGATGTCACTGTTTTCCTTGAGTTCGTGGAGGAGGGTGATCATGGAAGGATCGCTCTGAAGGGTGTCTCGGGCCGCACGAAACGCGGCGCCGACCTCGGAGGCATTTAGAGAAAACTCTGCAGCGGCGAGACGGTAAGCTTCCTCTTCGTCGAGATTACCCTTTTCGTACTCAAACCAGGTAGAAGAGCGTAGAATCGAGTGTAGAGTTTTGGGTGAGACGGAAGTGCCTGTGTTGGCTGACCAAGTGAATAACACGTCACCGAGGTCGAATATTACATTGTCGATCCGGCGATCATTCGCGGTAACAGGGAGAAATTTCGGTTCCAAGGGTGGGGGAGTCCCGAGAGGGGACACGGAAGTAGACGGGAAAGGGGAAAAGATGGGCGAGGTCTCCACGGATACTGAAGGGGAATGTTCGGCTGAGTTAACCATAGCTGGAGGGTTCGGTGAGATGATGGTACGAGATGGGATGGGAGTTTTTCACTTCTTATATATGAAGGGAGATAATCTTGCATTCCATGATAACCTTGTTATCACTGTGGGCGCTGTACATCAGCCTGTGCTTGAAGCGGTCGAGTTACCCCATGTCACCAGCGGTTCCACCAGGTAGCAGCGGGCGCAAGGATCATCAAGTTCTTTCCGATGCACCCATTCAAGGTATCCGTGACGGTATGTAACTTATCCTCATTGGGGATTGAAGCTGAGAGGTTAAACATTTGATCCCGTTCTCCTCCAGTGCCAGTTATGCCATGTATACACCGGACCACCTCATAACGAAGACGGTATAGTATCAGTATCATGCCACTCACCGGGCAGCCCGAGGTTCAAATAGCAGCCACCCCGTCTGATACCAATATTTCTGCGACAGCAGTCCATGCGCTTGGAGGCGGTGAGAGGTGCGACAAGATGTTGACAGAGCATATGACGTATCACCGATGTTCTGAGCATTCAGACGCCCGAGTGACAGCAAGGCACGGGCCCGAGAGCATTGAGACGGCGCTGCGCAGTCGGCGATTGGCTCGGCCTTGTCCTCGGCCATGACAAATGAAAGCTGCCCGATCTGTCACATGTCATGAGGCAGGCGATGGCGATGCTAGCCCACCGAAGCTTACAACAACGTGACGACACTCCTGGAATCATGGTGGTCGCCCCGCCCAAGTCTCGGGTAGGATTATCCCGACTCGGCGACGCTCCGAGGCGATCGGAGCGGACCCAAAAGGAGTGATGACCATTCGATCAGTTCCAGTGTCCTTTGCAGAGCGCCCTCGGTGAGAGCTAGGCGAGCAGTATGAGTGGGGCAATGCGCATGTTATCGATGTGGCCAGTTTGAGCATATGCAATAACCCGCAGCGGCGATACGCTCAATGTCAAAATACGGGCTCTATGCTACGAGATCCCTGTTTCGTAGAGTGCCCCTGAGATCTACGAGTGGGGTAATGGACCACATGGTAGGTCTTTGCGTTTAGCCTGTCAGAGGTGCTGTCAAGCGGATGATCAACCAGCCTGAGGGCTCTGCAAACCACAGAAATTTCCCGCTGGGAAGCGTTCATCGTCAGATGCGCGACTTGCGGACGTTTTTCTGCGCAGTTTTGGTGAGGTTACGGGACGCTGTTGATGGCGATGCCCCATGATGTTGAATGTATCCCGTGAATCATGATAACTTCAAACGTGGAAGATGGGTATATTTTCTTCCCTCGGCTATTAATAGTTGCGGCACGAATTTGAGCACCGTTTGCACGATTTAGATGTGCAAAGGGCACCACGTAGTCTCCCTAAGCCGGACCTAATACTTCGAGATTAGAAGATAGTCGTTCGGCAACACGGGAATTATCCTAATCAGAAGGATGAGGGCTAGTAGAAATGTATGGTGATAGCTAGCACCCCGGTACATACTTGAGGAAGACGGGCTAGCGGTCGAGTTGGTCGTGGGGCTCGTTCACAGGCGTATGCGCCGTGTGCCAGTGAGGCCGGCAAAAAACTTGCAGACCGCAGGGGAAATATGCTAAACATACGTTGTGGAGAGTTGAATGTTCTTCGAACGACCCTCAGTATGTAATTTCCTGTTCTGCTTACTAGTCTTACGTGCCAGACAGTGGGCAGAGTATGGTGGGGCTTACTCTCGGATTGCACTCCTGCCTCTGATTGATGGAGGCGCCAAGGGATAACGGCACACTGCCTTTGCGGATGAACGACTGGTATGCCATGCACAAGGCAACTGTATATTCCTCTTGACGATATCCAACATGATATCCAGGCCCATGACACGACATGCGAGTCAGAGAAATCGAAACAGTCCCGCCAACACAAAGGCAACGATTATGACCGCATGATCTACAGGATCGCTCAGTCATACCTGTGCAAAGACCGCTCACAGTACTATCCAGCGGCTACCTCCGCCTGTGCACTCTCGTCCCCGACCTGGTTCTGCAGCATCCTGTCAATCTCGGCCCTGATCTCCTTCAGGTTCGCCTTGAGCGTCTTGGCATCTTCAAACTTGCGATGCGCCATCGCTTCGCCGACAAACGACTCGAGGAGGGCTTCTTGTTCGAGCAGCGGTTGAAGTGCGTGTGCGATCTCCGAATCTGGATCCACGAGCGGGGTCGCAGCATCGGACGCTGAAACCTGTTTCTTTGCTTTGGGGAGTGACTGGGTGGGTTTCATCAGCGTCAGACAAGCCCAGCACGAGGGAAAGCTTGCCTGGAGAGGAAACATGTTCTTTTGCAAGAACAGGTCCGCCCGCGTGCGAATCGCGAGCTGGACGCGATCCTGGGAGCTCCCAGGTGAGCATGGGATCTTGCGGATACGTTTGGAGATGGCGTCGTATGAGGCAAAGTCGTCAAGGATGCGTTTGCGGGAGGCGGTGGCTTCTTTACTGGGCGGGGAATCCGAGCTGGGGCGACGTCTGAGTTTCGGAAATGAGACACGGGTATGGGCTTACTTGAGTGTCAGCAGTAATTCCTGGAATTGTGGAAGTGCTTCCTCAATCTCTTTCTCGAGACTGATGAACGCCTACGGCTATGTTGAGTGGGAGCATCAAGGGCCGTCCGGGACACCGTACCTCGTATAACCGAACCAACGGTGGTATGCGCGACACTTCCTGATAAAACTGTTCTCGTCTGCGGCCGAGGGAGATTGGGACGAGTAAGAGCGGCAGGGCATGGATGACTCACGAGAGGACAGGTTTGCAATTGCTACACACCCTTACGCCCTTCAAGAACTTCTCGTCATCCGGCATTGTCTCGTCCTTGTCTTTCTCGTTGTTGGTGCCCTTTCCCGAGCCTGTTCCATTTGCCCTTCTCTTTACGCCGTAATCAACCCCCTCGCCGACTTGCTCTATTTTCCGTGTTTTTGAATCTACAATGAACAATATCGAGCACGGTTCGGGGCGTTGGGGGCGTTTGATGGGGAGGGAACAGATTATTTGGCCGCAAAGACGGCAGTGGTGTTTCCGATTCGTTAGCGGGTGGAAAGAAGCGCTGGTGTGGGGTTAGATGGGATAAAGTGAAGGGAGAGTCGACTTGCGTGCACAAAGGACATTTAGAAACTGCGGCGTCTTCTTGCCACGGTGCGATGCGCTGCTCGGCGACTAAACATGCGAGCAGGATGAGAGACGAAGTAAGAAGCGCGGGGAAGCATACCTCGAATGTCGCCGTTTGTACCGTGGAATGCCTGAGATTGTACGACACCCTTCCAAATGTCACTCGCGTCCATATTCTTTAAACTTGCCAAGTCGAGGTCGAAAATACTGGATCTCCTGCGCTCGATTGAGGGTTTTTTGTGCTCGTTTGGCTGTAGGGGGAAATGAAGCTGGATGAGTTTTTCGAGACGCCTTTCGAGTTTGGTGCGCTCGATACGAGTAGCATCGTGGTTAGCTTTGCGGGCTTGTGAGAATTCGTCTGTACGGGGGCGATATCTGCCTCTGGGCTGAAATCCAGGTCTGTACGGCGCGGATGAGCGAAGGGGGCCAGATGGGAGGGGAGACGGTGACAAGGGTGGGGATGTTACGGGGGAAAGGGAGGGAGGGGGTTGTGGAGGTAGCAGCGAGGAGGCAGACGGAGGAGGCAGACTCGAGGATGCGGAGGGAACGGCCAAGGATGAGTTGGGAGTATGGGATGGACTTGGACGATTTGAATTGGATTTGTCATCGCTGATGACGGAGTTGATGGACGGAACACGGCTACGGAGTGGAGGAGAGCGGGGAGGTGGAGGAGAGAAGTCGAGCTGGCGGGTTATGGTGGATGAGAAAGAGGGGGCTCTTGAATGGGCCTCGGGTGGACGGAGGGGCGACGAGGGTAATGGCGCTCGTGCGGGTGGCGGGCGTGGATGGAGGCGCCGGAAGGAGGATTTCTTTGGGGTGGGTGGAAGCGGAGCGGAAGAGGAAGATGGCGAAGGGGAGGGGGAGTGTTGCCCGTTGATGGTGGGAGAGAGTGGCCGTGTTTGGGGAAGCGGGTCGGGGCCAAGGTCGAGGTCGAGAGGATCGCAGTGGGGTTTCTCCGCGTTGGGGGGACGGACATTGGGAGGGATGGGCAGCGTGGAGACGGTGCGCGAGTGGCGCTTTGACTAGGGAGGTGGTCAGCACCGACACTGGCAGCAACGGCTGGGTTACCTTGTACGCCTGGTACGAGACGTTGTGCTGCATGGATGGAACCACCGTCATCGTCCTGGCCAGCGTCCAACGTGCGTGCCGTGTGGTCACGTGATGATCACTTTGCACCGGACCCACCATGTATCGGCCAGCGATACCGATCGCGTCCAACGGCCAGCCCGTCACCGCCCTCGCGTTCGACCCCGTGTCCGACGCCGTCTGGGCCGGCGACAACGCCGGCGTTGTATGTGCCCTCCACTCGGTCCACGGCCTGCGCGGCGTCTCGTTCCCCGTCGGCGGCGCGCTCCCCGTGAAGCAGATCGCCGTCGCCGACAACCACGTCCGCGCACTCGGCCTCGCTGGCCACGGCGTCGGCGCATGGGCCAAGGGCGGCATGAACAAGTGGTACTTTCGGTGCATCCCGCCCTCCACCGTCTCCGCGATGTCCCCCGCCGCCTTCTCCTCGAGCATCCTCGCCGCTGCCACCACCGCACCCGACATTGTCCTCCTCAACGCGATCACCGGCGCCGTCCTCCGCCAGGCACCGGTCCCCTCGCACGTCACCCATCTTGCCTTCTCCCACTCCACCTTGCTCTGCGCGTCCGCCGATGGCTACGTACGCGCCCACGATCCCCGCACCGCACTCCGCAGAGAGACCGGCAGCAGCGCCGTCCTCGCACATACCACCGGCGTCCAGGATCTCCAGGCAACCGGCAACTTTTTCTTCACCATCGGCTCCAGTTCAAGGTCCCTCTCCTCCTCTCTCCCTCCTCTTTATCTCACTCCTCCTAGACGTGGCCACGATTTCCTCGATCCACTCGTCAAGGTCTACGACTTGCGCAACATGAGACCCCTCCCTCCGATCCCCTTCTCCGACGGCCCTTCCTTCATCAACTTGCTTCCAATGCATACATCCAGCCTCGTCGTCACCTCAGCTCAGGGCCTCGTCAACGTCGTCGACGTGTCCAATACCAACACCTCTGGCTTCTATCACGTACGTCTCCCATTTTCCTGTCGTCCCCTCTCCTCTAACCCATCGTCAAGCTCGACACCACCTCTTACATCACATCAGCCGCCGTTTCATCCAATGGCTCTTACTTGGCATTTGGCGATGCACTTGGCACGATCCATCTCCTCACAGCAGCAGATGACTCATCAGAGCCCTTTTTCAATGGCTTTCAAGGGCAGCCAGGCGAATGGGCAGACGTCCCCGAACCACTCCCCGAATTAAACTGGTCGGATTCCACACCTCTCAACTCGATCGGTATCCCCTATTATACCAGCCCCCTTCTTTCTTCTTGGACACCTCAATTCCTCTCTTCAACTAACCCTTACCCACCACCTGCCAAAATACCACCACAGATCCTGTCAGCAATCAAGATCAACGACAACGTCGCATACGCCGCTCTCCCAAAGGAGCTCAGAGGACGGAGAAATCGCGTCGTCGTTTCCACCACAAAGGATCAACGCAGGTTCAGAAGTGGCAAAGGAAGGCGGGACGACGATGTCAGTCTCCCCGGCGTGCTTCCCAGCGGTGCAACTCATGCATCCCACAGATCGAGCTCGAGCATCTCACTCTCGACGATAGTATCGACGAGGTACCCCGCATATATCGCAAAGTCGAGATCGAGTATTCAAAATTCGGAGTCGAAGACTTTGATTTTGGGTACATCGTTTGTCCGTCCCTCTCCCTCGGTCTGACTCCCTCCTTTAGGTTCTACAACAAAACCGCATATAGTGGTCTCGAAACACACATCCTAAATTCGTACACGAATCCGATCTTACAAGTCATGCATTACACTCTTCCAATTAGAAAGCTGGCCAGGTCCCATATCACGACAAATTGTCCAAGGGAGCACTGTTTGCTATGCGAGCTCGGGTTTGTCGCGCGTATGCTCCAAGACGCACACGGGACCAACTGTCAATCAAGCAACTTCTGCAGGACCCTCGGCGTTCTTGCTCAAGGTAAGATCAAGATCCCTGTCCCAAATTTCTCGAGTAAAGATATGCGATGAAAACTAGCCCAAAATCAACTCGAACTGATCGATTACGGTCGTGAACCTACCGAAGTCGATTACGCTCACATGATCCAGTCATTCCATCGTTTCCTTGTCGACCATCTCAGCTCCGAAGGCAACTCTTTCCCTCACAACCCCCCGATATTTCAGCATCCTCCGTCCCACACCGCCTCTGCCTTTCAGGCCGATACTCACCCCAACATAATTACGTCCTTCTCACCCGCAGCAGCCCCTGTCACGCAATTGTTGGGGATCGACGCAAAGAATATCATCGTGTGTCTGAGCTGCAGGTCCGTCAGGGAGAAGGAGAACATGACGCATGTCGTTGACATGATTTATCCGAGAAAGGTGTGCTTCTCTCTTCTTACCCGGGTCACGTCTCATCATCATCAACATCCAGCCACTTCCGAATGAACTTCCGCCTCAGGCTACATTTACTGATATTCTCCGCGCGTCCCTGATCCGCCAAATGACCCACAAAGCCACCTGTCAGACGTGTAAACAATTCTCTACATTTTCTTCTCGCCGCTCGATCCCGAGCGTAGATCTCCCCCCCATATTAGCGGTAAATGCGAGCGTGTATAACGACGAAAATATGAGGTATTGGATGGATACGAGGACTGGCAGATTCTTAACTTCAACAGTGGAGGTGAGAGGAGAGGTGGAGGGTGTCGATGACCCGGAGAGCGTGACTTATGAGCTCCGGGTGCGTATATGCAGTTATTCGTGCATCGAATGCCTACGATTGACCCCTTCGTTCCCAGGCGATCGTTTGTCAGATCATGACAAAAGCAAAACACTCGCACTTGGTCGCGATCGTGAAGGGCGAGTCACGTTGATTACTTCCCTCTCTTTTTGCTTCTAATGTCATTTTAGTACCCGAAGCGGAAAACCAACCGCATCTCAAGGGCCCTTGGTTCTTGTTTAACGACTTTGTAGTCCGGAATATTTCCGAGGACGAGGCTCTGAGTTTCCCGAGCACTTGGAAAGTATGTGCGCACTTTACATGCCTTATTCTCCCCTCTTTACACGGAAAATCAGGTCCCCGCAGTGTTGTATCTCGAACGAGAAGACGTGCGCTCTCAACTCGACTTTAGTGGCCTCCCTGATGAGCTCGAGCCCTCGATATTGAGTCGCGATACATCTATATCGGTGTAAGTACTAACGTTGTCTATTCCACCGTTTTGCTGAGTTGTTGAATGGGCACGTTACATAGAAATCGAGACAAGAGCTTAATCAAGCACGAATGTTTACGCTTCGAGGAGTTACCCACACCCGGCACGCTGGTCGCGATCGATGCCGAGTTCGTGTCTATGCAACAGGAAGAAACAGAGTTTAGGTCCGACGGGACGAAACGTGTCATTCGCCCAGCTCGCCTCAGTCTTGCACGTGTTTCTGTCTTGCGAGGGGACGGCCCGAAAGAAGGCATTCCGTTCATTGACGACCACATCCATACAAGCGATGCCATCGTCGATTATCTCACCGAATTCTCGGGCATCGAATGTGCGTTACCATTTATTTGCCTCTCTCCACGTCACTAAGGAAAGTCCTTGGTAGTCGGAGACTTGGATCCGCACTTGTCAAGGCACACATTGACACCGCTGAAGCTTGTTTACAAGAAGCTACGATTACTCGTCGATCGAGGATGTATATTTATCGGCCACGGGCTCTCCAAGGATTTCCGGATCATTAGTCAGTTCCTAGCTTGTCTGTGACATTCCAACTTCATTCAAGACCATGCCACAGATATTTTCGTCCCGCCCGATCAAGTCATCGATACAGTTGACCTCTACTTTCTACGTAACCGCCAGCGCCGCCTCTCACTCCGTTTCCTGTCTTGGTTCGTCCTCGGAGAGAACATCCAGACGGAGACACATGACTCGATCGAGGATGCGCGCTCTGCACTGAAATTGTACAAGGCATACCATGTGTTCGAGGAACAAGGCATCTTTGATGATAAGTTGGAGGAGCTGTATCGTGCTGGGAAGCAACACGTGCGTGACTTTGCTCAGCCAGGTGCCTTGCTGCTCGTGTGCTGACCGATGTATCAACAGAACTGGAAACCACAACCGCCGCCGCCGCCGACGACGACGACGACTTCGCCCGCCACGGCGGTTTCTCCTGGCCACGTCCTCGCACAACCGACCTCGCTCACGTCGCCATCCACGCCGTCCCCCCAGACACAAGGCACGTCCGGACAGGGACACGTGCCGATGCAAATGCAAGTGCCCAACGTGTCGCAGTTCAACATGCTCGCCGCCGCCGCCGCGGCGAGAAACTTTGCGCATCAAGGGCAGTTTCAGCCGATGCGCTTTGATGTGGGTGCGCTGAACCCGGCTGCGGCGGGGTATTTTGCGTCGTCGGACATGGGCCCGTTTGTTGCTTCGGGTGCGGGACAGGGTGCGGGTCCAGGTGCGGGTGCGGGTCCTGAGGGCGGATGGAATAGGCGGTGAGGCCTACCAAACTATCTCGAACACTAAGAAGACTGCCAGTGTGAACATGGGACGATGTATCGAGGAACCATCTGTTTGTATTTTTACTGTCTTTTCTTGCTTTTAGTTGTCAGCAGGTCGCTTTGGCTATTCCGTTTGTGTTTTATTTTGTGGCAGAATACAGATTCGGAACGTCGACGAGGGATGATGCCAGAGAGAGCTGTGCGAGGTGCGGCGATGCATTCGGGGCTGCACATCCTATTATCGAGCGTCGCGGCCTATCGTACCCCATGGGTTTCGTTTGGGAATGCGGTCGACCATGAGAACTCTAGCATCTAATCCACAACGCGTGCATTCCCCGCAGGCAGCCCCAATTAGGGAAGGGACCTGTCGGAACTCGGAAGTCGGAGGCAAGCGTTCGATCGATTAGCGCCGATTCCTCACCTTCACCACCAACTTGGAGTACTCCGAGCCTCAGTCCTACTTCTCTTCACTCAGACCCTCTCCAGAATGTCGACGGAAAACACAAGTGATTACGAAAACCTCCGAGAGAAATTCGGCCGTTTCAGGATCCTCATCGTCGGACGTGCGAACGCTGGCAAGACGACCATTCTCCGAGCGATCTGTAACACTACCAAAAATGAAAATCCCGAGATCTACGACGGTCAAGGGAACAAGGTACGAATCCAAGTCGACGTATGCCGTCGCGCTTACGCGAAACCGCGCTATTAGATCGATCCGTCCCAAGTCAAGCCATCTATAGGGGTGGGTATCGCTCCACGCTGGGATAAGACACGACGCACAAACAATTGACCCTTTTTAGCGCGGAAACCACAACATCGAGAATGAACTCATTTTCCGGAGCAACGACAAATTCGTCTTTCATGACTCGCAGGGTTTCGAATCTGGTCGTGTAGACGAATTCCAGAAGATGAAGGAATTTATCGCCGATCGTGCAGAGACTACTTTTCTCAAGAAGCGCCTTCACGCGATATGGTAACGGGGCGAAGCTGTGTTACGGTACATTGACTGATACGTTTTGTCGATAGGTATTGCATCCCGATGGATAACCTTGCTCGAGCGATCCAACGGTCCGAGGAAATGTTCTTTGGAGAATGTGACCCTGGAAATAGTGAGCTCGTCCTCGTCATGGTCCTTTGAGCTCACGATCTGGTTAGTTCCCATTGTGGTATTGTTCACTAAATTCGATGCACTGGTACCTGTGGCAATGGGAAAACTGGATCCACTGCTGCCAAGACAAGAGCGGGTATTAAAGGCCAAGCTACTTGTTGAAGGGATTTTCAATGGAGCTGATGTATGGGGCCGTCTTTCCAAAATGAAATATCCCCCGAAGTCCTGTGTCCGGATTGAAGGTTTGTTTTCTTGTATATATACTGGGTTCTCCTATTCACCAATATGCTAGGCATGCATCGGTCAAATGAGGGATGCAATGGTCTGCTTGAGAATACTGCAGCTGCCCTGAGTGAAGAAACTTTGCAAATGCTGTTTGTGACAGCCCAGGAAACAAATATTGCATTATGTGTCGATTATGCAACTCAACAGTGTGTTATCACAAAAGGCAAATTTTCAAATGAATGAACTAACACTTTAATTTGAATGCAGGTTGATATCTAATGTACAGAAGGCACACAAGCTTGAATATCAGGTCATAGATGGTATGGTGAAAATACAATTTCATGAGCTGTCCTTCTGGTTTCCACATTTCAAGGTAAGAGAGTATTTCATGCTAAGTTTTGTGTATCACATTGGTGGATGGGTCATTATTGTTGATCCTTTGGCAACTATAGGATGTGAGTTGTGCATTTCTGGCATGTTGGTGACTGTGAACATGCTGATGATTCCATGTCCATTCTTTATCCTGCTCTGGCAATCATAGAGGGTGGGTTGTGCATTCTAGCATGTTGGTGACTGTGATCATGCTGATGATCTCATGTCTATTATTCATCCTGCCTTGGCAATTATAGGAGGTGAGTTGTGCATTCTGGCATGTTGGTCACATGGTAATGATTTCATGTCCACTCTTCATCCTGCTCTGGCAATTATAGGAGGTGAGTTATGCATTCAGGCATGTTGGTGACTGTGATCATGCTGATGGTTCCATATCCATTATTCATCCTGCTCTGGCAATCATAGTTGGTGAGTTGTGCAGTTGGTGACCATGATCATGCTGATGATTCCATACCCATTGTTCATCCTGCTCTGGCACCTTGAACCATAGTGTGTGAGTTGTGCATTCTGCCACATGAGTGGCTGTGATTGTACTGATGATGACATGTCCATTTTTCACATAGGAGGTGAGTTGTGCATTCTGGCATGCTGGTGACTGATCATGCTGATGGTTTCATGTCCATTCTTCACCCTACTCTGGTATTCACAGACTGTGAGTTGTGCATTCTGGGATGTTGGTGACTGTGATCATGCTGGTGATTTCATGTCCATTCTTCACCCTGATCTGGCAATCATAGTTAGTGAGTTATGCATTCTGGCATGTTGGTAACTTTGACCATGCTGATGATTCCATGTCCACTACTCATCTTGCTCTGGCAACTTGAACCATAGTGGGTGAGTTGTGCATTCTGGCATTGCATGTCGACAATTGTGATCATGCTGATGATTCCATGCTCTTCTTCATCCTGCTCTGGTAATCATAGCCAGTGAGTTGTGCATTCTGGCCTAGTGACTGTGATCATGTGCTCATTATTCATCCTGCTCTGGCAATCATAGATGGCAAGTCTTACATTTTGCCATGTTGGTGATTGTAGAAATGTGAAATGCTGATGATTTCATATCCATTCTTCATTCTGCTCTGGAAATCATAGTTGGTAAGTTATGCATTTTGCTATGAAGATGATAACTATGGTCATGCTGATGATTTCATGTCTATTCTTTATCCTGCTCTGACAATGATCATAGTTGGTGAGTTGTACATTTTGACATGTTGGTGACTGTGATTATGCTGATGATTCCATGTCTATTATTCATCCTACTCTGGCAACTTGGACCATAGCATGTGAGTTATACACTCTGCCATGTTGGTAACTGATCATGCTGATGATTATATGGTCCATTCTTCATCCAACATAGAGGGTAAGTTGTGCATTCTGACATGCTGGTGTCTGTGATTATCCATTGCATTATTTTTCCTACTCTGGCAATCATAGGGGGTGAGTTGTGCATTTCAGCATGTTGGTGGCTGTGATCATGCTGATGATTCCACATCCATTCATCTTGCTCTAGCAATCACAGGACGTGAGTTGTGTATTTTGCTATGTTGGTGACTGTGATGATTATACATATGTCCATTCTTCATCTTGCTCTGGCAATCATAGGGGGTGAGTTGTGTATCTGGCATGTTGATGTTGGTGATGATGGTGATGATTCCACATCCATTCTTTATCTTGCTCTAGCAATCACAGGATGTGAGTTGTGTATTTTACCATGTTGGTGATTGTGAACATGCTGATGATTCTATGTCATTCTTCATCCTGCTCTGATAATTATAGTTGGTAAGTTGTCTGACATGTTTGTGACTGTGAGCATGCTGATGATTTCGTGTTTATCCTGCTCTGGAAATTATAGCTGGTAAGTTGTACACTCTAGCCCCAAGCTTAATGCCATAGATGCTAATAGCAACTACTTGTCTATATTTTATTTTGATGTAAGTGACTACCATTTTATTTCTGCTGATGCTTATGCTTCTGTAAGCCCCCACAGCTAGTATGTTTGTTTGCAAATATATACAATCTCTCATTAATCTTATTATTTCAATAGGATGTAAGTTGACAATATTCAATACTGTATATCTGATGGTAGCCCATTTGTATTATTTTCTAGCAGGTGAGACTCCTGAATCAATCACTTTTTATGTCTCTACAACATATTAGGAGGTTTGTTTTTATGTCAATTTATCATCACTTATTAATTGTGATTTTACAACTTTCAGCTGGTCAACAATCATCAAGTATGTTGTTTCCTTTTAATTTAATATCTTATGCTAATATCTTACTTGACAGGCTTCTCTTACACGCAGTGAAGTTGAACTTCTCAACTCAAACAATCGGGTAAGCAGATTTATATTTGATTTGTACCCCTAGATCTAATTATAAATAAAAGAGAAAGCTTGCAACTTGGAAACAGATTCTCCAAGCTGGTATTGGTGTGTTTTAGCCATTTTTATATATACAGCCTTAAACATCATTAATTTCCCTTGATATAGATGCAATTCTTATATTGGAACATTCTTTCTACCTTTGTCAAAAAAAAAACCCCCAACCAGTTTCCTCTGCTGTCCAAAAGTACTACAATGCATCAAACACATCTGCTAGAGTTGAAAAAGCCCTTGAGGAAGTTTTCAAGCAATACAGTCAAGCAGTATCTGACAAGGAAAAAGTGGATATGGTCTTGAATGTCATCATTCAGAATCACATGGGTGAGTTGAATATACTTCAGCAGCTAAATCAAGCCAATAGTTTTAGCAGGTCATGACTTCTGAGAGCCATGTTGATGTGGAAATTGAATATGGGATTGGAGAAAGATTGCTTTGAAAGCAAAGGGTTCTTGGAAATGTTTTCTTGACCACATGATCTTTTTCACCCTGAATCCTTGAGTAAACAGGCAATGTCCAATGGCTGCTAACTCAGACTTGTACTTGGCCAGACAGCTGACCTCAGAATCAATCCATCTATCTGCACATTTATACAGTGCTCTCAAGGGCCTGTCATAGGAATGACATATGTCTCATGTGTTCCGATTCAAACAGGGAACAATCATGTAAAAATATTATAGTGGACAAACTCAATCGATTCTTTACATTCCGTGCCACTCGAAATGCTCAAAGGAATGGCTTGTATACAAAGCACACATGTGACATGATGATTGGAATCATCCGGTTGTTCCCCCCGCAACCACCCGTTCTTTGAAGTTCCCGTTTCCGAGGAAATCACGACGCGCAGAGTGACCATCACGTCAGTCTAAACTAGCCGAAGGGTGAAGAAGTGGACGTACTTCAACACAAAGTGTTTCTTCTGGTCACCCGAGTTCACGTGAGGAATCAACCCCATGTCCCTGGCAAACGCACGAAAAAGGACGTACCTTGTCGATTTGCAACTGTTCGCACGCAGCCTTTTGCGCCGGGAGTTCTCACGCGAAAAAGATCACCCCGCATCCAGCACGGTTCAAGACGGCACCGAGGACAGTATCTATGAAGCTTTTTTTGTGTGCAAGTTGGCTTTGTGGGCACGAACAGTGGGGCAGGTATTGGGCCAGAGCACGCAGGCTTTGGCAGGGGGGCGCGGGGGCTCTAGATGGGTTCCATCACGATTTGGGAAAGAGCGCGGTCAAGGTGTCAGCAACGCGGGGAAAGAAAAAAAGGGAGGGAGGGAGAGGGAAAGAGGTGACCTCGTTTCGAGAGGGGAAAAGGCAGTCCTGACGCGCGGTCCGTGGTGAGCGACGGTCTTGCCTATCCTATCACGACAGCCTTGACGGTGTCGAGTGGCGTCAATCATGACCACGAATAAATGTCTCGAGCTGGACGAATATACGGACTCGCACGCGGACCTGCACCACCGAGATTCTCAATGACGTTGCTCACAGCTTCAGTGGCATCGCCAGCGGTAGTGGTCGTTACGGCAATCCACTTGAGATGCATAATAGGGGATTTCCTCTTTCGGTTACAAACGCGCCTGGTCAAAAAATTTCGGATATGGTCTACCTGAAATGCCAAAAATCTACCTTCTCCTCGCGTTGGCCATCTTCCTACCGAGAGTCCGCCTCTCCTTTTGGAACCGACTTCGTTTTACCTCACGAACCTCGTCCTCCCCATCCTCCATATCGCCCCGCACCCTCGTTCTAGACCGGGACAATGCATCGGCTTTCTTGCCCTTTTGTCGAAGTTGTTCATACCCGTCCCCAATCGCGCCCGCCTTCGTCCTCCCCACAGAACGCAACACATCCTCAAATTCATCTGCCAAACCGCGACCACGGCGCCGCCCATGACTGGAACCCGTCCCTCCCAACGCAAGGTCTTCTTCATCTCGCTTCCGCCTTTGCGCGTCTTTCTTTTTCATCATCAACCGCGTAAAGTTGTCCTCCTCGAACTCGGTCATCCGTTGAATCTCACGTGCACGATCCGAGGCAAGCGTGGGCATCGCGCCCAGGCCAGAGGAAGACTCGATGTGCGGTCGCGATGGATCTTGGTGAAGGAGAGAGGAGAGGGTTTTTGGGATGGATTGACGCTTGGAGCGTCTATCGCTAGCGTTTTCTGTGTAGGGCATCGGAGCCAGTTTTGGGGGCTTGTAAATGCCATCGCGGTTGTCTGCCTCTCCGTTGTCTTCCCCGTCCGACGCCGCGTCCGAGGCTTGGTCGTTGTTGACCAGATTTTGAGGGTTGGGTCGGAAGGCCAAGGGATCTTGTGTGAACGACAGCACTGTCAGTGGGCATCGATGAGAGCGAGCGAGTACGACGTACCGTCGGCGACGTTTTTTGACGCATCGTCTGCGATGCGAACGAGTTTCTCGATCTGATACCTGATCCTGCTCTCGAGGACTTTTGTTTTTTCAAGCACGACACGGCCTTCGATCATCGAATCCACCAAGTCACCCACACCCGATCCGCGTGCGTCGCGCTCAGCGGTGCTGAACGGCAGGGATGCTGGGGACCGGTTTTCTAGCGTGTCGCCCACTGCACGCCGTGCGACGAGGAGAACGAGTGATTGAAGGTAAAACAAGATGAGGTGGTGTTTGACAGACAAGAGCGATATGCCGTCTCTGGTGTCCAGGTGGTCCGTCCTGCGAGCGGGTCGTCAGGATCCGTCTGTACACTGACTGGTGTTTAACTGCCTACTTCTCTTTTAAAGATTGGATGAGTTCTCTGGTAGAGGCCATACTCGCACTCATTTCATCCAAAACAACGGCGACATTTTGTGGATTGGCCATGGTGGTGGACCTCAAGTTGTGGAATTATTTCCCGAGGCAGGTTGTCGATGTATTGGTGGTCGATAGGTGTACACTACCCCAACACAATATTTTTCACTCCAACACAACGACCTAGTCGATAATGCAGCCAGGTCAGCGACAATTCATCAGACTTTTGAGTATCGAAAAAATCAGTTAACGGTTTTCTAGGCCGCCGCTCGTATTTGAGAGCGTAGTGCATGGCATCAAATATATCAGAGCCCAGTGCGTTTCATCTTGCGAAAATGACTTGTTCGGAATGGACGTACTCACCGGTTGCGAAGCAAGCTGTTATTTGTGACGCGTGTTTTGTGCGGGCGATGCTTCCGTTCTCACTCTTAATTCAGGCAATTGTTTATGGCGATGCATATCATTGTCCGTCCTCGAGTCAGGTTTCCCATATCGTCCTGTCCACGCGCCCGTTCTCTCCCGGGCGCAAGCTCCTTCGCTTGCGGCCGTTTTCTGTTGGGTTAACTCAAGCCATCATGAACAGGCCGCTCCCTGCACCTCCCAAGCGGTATGATCTCGTCGAGAGTTTTGACGCGCTGGCTCTGGCAGGCAAAAAACCCACTGAGAAGATGCTCCCAGATCCGCCTGGACGTGTCAGTCAACCACATCAGAACACCTTTGTCGGTGGTTTCAGTCCGGAACTGCTTGCGTTGAATGCCGCACTCGACAGCTATCGTCGTCCGCCTCCTGTGCCACCCCCGTCGGCCGTCAATCGGAATGCCAGAACAGTCGCGCCGCCAGCGGCGAAAGCGCCCCAAATGCCGCCTTTGAAACATATACCCATGCCTATACCAATGCACGCTCCTCGACCTGGCAAGCCATCCTTGACGATGCAGTATGCCCTCGAGTCCCTGAAACTAGATACCCCCACGAGGCCCGTTCTTGCTCCGCCCTTCCTTACTGTTCCTCCGCGACCGCATTCAGATTCTATTGTGTCACCCAAAGCGGCATCGAGACCGCGTTTGTCTGCTGTTTCGGGTCCCTCTCCGTCAACCCTCGACGTACCCCCAAGCAGACCGCGTGCTGCCTCAGCCCCTCATTCTCCTGCAACGTCTTCCCCTGGAAGAAACACGACACAATGTAGTGGTATGACCAAGGCCGCAAAACAGTGCTCCAGACAAGTCAAGCTTCCTGCAACGCATTCCCATCTAGATCCTACACCTGTTTTGTATTGTCATCAACATAAAGAGGTTATGTTCAGCGCCCAAACTGGTTTCTATGTCCGAAAGGCTGGAAATGAGGACAGATTTGTCGAATTCAGTCGTATGCGAACTTTGAAAGTCAAGGAGGGAAATGGTCGTCTGATTTCATTTCGCAGATTATATACCTATATACCTGCAGGTGGATACCCAATTGGCACTGAGAGTGGAAATGGAAAAGGCGACGTCTCCCGCTGATGTTCCCGGGTATATTTATACATTTGAGATACGAGGTAATGTCGTTTCCCGTTTTTCTGCTCAAGAACCCGTACACATCGATGATGTCGAACTCTGCAGACGCCAAACGGTCAGACGTGATACAGCTTAAAGTCGGCCGTACCGTCAACCTCGTCAAGAGGCTCGATCAATGGGATAAGCAATGCGGTTCCAAGATACAAATTCCGCGCGGTTGGTGGCCAGGCACGGTCGAAGACGACGACGGGACAGGCGGGAGTCTGCTCAAGGGAAATATCAAAGCAGGCAATCCTGGTCCTTTCTGCCATCGCGTCGAACGACTCGTCCACATCGAACTGACAGACTTGTCCCTGCATACACCCTATCTGAACCCAGACTGGCCAAATAACACTTCCGATCCATCACCGAGTGTGGGTGCTGCAAATTCTCCCAAGAAGACCACCACAAGGGAGACCACATGCCTCGATTGTGAGTGTAGTCCAGTGCGTTCACTCACGACTAATCCAATATCACATCTATTTAGGTGGTGCGGTCCACAGGGAAATTTTTGCTTTTCCACGTCCGGGGACGGGGCGGTACAAAGGAAAGGAGTGGGATTTGATCGTCAAACCTGTCATCGAGAAGTGGGGGAGGTTTGTCAAGGAATACTACACTTGAATGATGCCTACTGGACAATCGATTGGTGAATAATGGACTCGTCATCGGAAGGTTCTATGGGTCGGACACGGGAGTGCTTGTCCATGGAAGGGTTCCGGCGATGCTCGCGATGTGCCTCAGGACTCTGATCTCGGCGATTGTGAATGTCATGAATACAACGGTGTATGTGGATGGCGATAGTAATATATGACAAAGTTGCGACACGGTACATGACGACGACGGTCGACTGGGTCAGAAGTCATCATCATCGATGTCCCGCCTCCGTTGATACTGGCGGATGTGACCTCCCGTCAGTGGCAAGATGGCATCCATGGCATAAAATGCACACCTTTATCGTCGTCTTTTTCGTGCTGGTCTTGTTTTGCGCCTCCTCCATCTACACGCACGCCGTAAGTAAGAAACGAGGAACGGGAAGGGGAGGGATGGAGGAATCTGCTCACCTGCTCCAGCAGCTCGATGAGCTGGTCCTCGCTCACCTTGCCCCGCAGCTGGCCAGACTGGGCCATCCGAACGAGGATGCCTTCGATCTGCCGCGATCGCTCGGGACTCACGAGTGCGATGCGAGAGACTGGGGTTGTGTCAATGGTTGCCATAGAGCCGTCAGGTTCGCTCGGGGTGAGATGAGGAGTACTTACGCCGCTCGCGTGCAGCGGTGTCCAGCACGGTAGCCATCACATCTCTGCGCATGGATTCTTCTTCCGCCTCTCTTCGTGCTTGTTCTTCTGCATTGGGTTGGCCTGCCTGGGGCTGCAGGCCTTGAGGGAGCTGTGGAACGCCTTCCATCGTTTCCGACTAGTAAGTGTGATGTGCGAGTATTGATTAGGTATCAAATGATGCGAATACCCTAGTAGTCTACTACACTCTACGATACTATACCAATCTGTCAAGCAATGACAACGGAGTAGTGAAGGTGACCCATCCTTGCGTCTATGATTCGCCATCCCAACCTTGCTCTCTCCGAACCCGACCACCGCCCCAACGTGGCGGGCGACTGGACCCAGTGTCAGATCGTCCGTAGGATGATCGCTCATGGGTATCTTGGCGAGGCGAGCGTCTGTACTGTCTAAATCCATCATCAGCTACGTCTTCTCCCCGTTGCCACGATGGTCTGTGAGTATCTGGACGTGGGGAGCGTCGTGCATGTCCGAATGCATGATCAGATCGGCTGTCCTCTCCCTGCCACGATGATCTGCGAGTATCTGGACGTGGGGAGCGTCGTGCATGTTCGGATGCATGATCAGATCGGCTGTCCTCTCTCTGCCATGATGATCTGCGTGGCGGGCTTCGCGGAGAGGAAGACCGTTGGTATCCACCATACGCAACCTCATTGCTACTCGTGTTCACCCCATCCAGGCCGTGTATACCGAGATTGCGTGCAGTCTTGGGGCTGAGCGGCGGTGTTCCAACCTCATCTGCCCATCCAAGAACATCCCGAGCGTACTTGTTTGCTTCGTTGACGAATTGCTGCCTCGACTTAAACAGCTGCCTGGTATACTGTGAGTTGAAACCAAGCCATGCACCGTACGCCTGAATTTGCAGGGTCTTGTCAAGCTCCGGGCGAGATAATGAAGGGAGCTGGAGTTCCGGGTGGGGTTGAATTGGAAGGGATCGCATGCCGGGCATCTTGAGGAATCCAGACTCATGAGGAGTGAGGATAATCACGCCTTTTCCGGATCGACCAGCGCGAGCTGTACGACCAAGGCGGTGGATATATTGCTCGCTAGAGGAGGGAAGGCCAACTTGCGCGACAAGTGTCACTCTATCGACAACATCATTCAGATGGGAGTAGCCACCACATGTAAAAAAAAACTGACCCAGGGAAATCCATACCTCGCGCAGTGACATCAGATGTCACCAATATCCCGCTTCTTGCTCTTTTGAAATCTTGCGCAACAGCTAGCCGCCTATTTTGGGTCAGCTTGCTATGTATCTCATAAACGGGGGGTAATGTCCCATTGCCGGCATCCTTAAGAAGTTTAGCGGTGGCAGAGGTGCCCCAAGCGGTCGTGCAAAAGATCATCGATTTCGAATTGTCTCCGTGTTCAGCAACGTCGTCCCGCAGAACGGCAAGAGTGGCTTTCATGGTGTCGCCAATTGGTACAGTGATGCATGTCTGAAGGACTAAGCGCGGAGAGATCAGACAAAGTCGCAAGAGGTTACAATGCAACGCAGTACCATGTTCATGAGTGTTGACTTCATCATCCGCCAGAGTTGATACGAACTTGTGATTAGGAGTCAGGTAGAGCGTGGCTATCTGCACTCAAGAGAAAAAATTCAGTCTTGATTGGTAGATGTGGGGGAGAAATGCTTGACCTCTTTCACGTCCCGGCTTAAGGTTGCCGAATAGAGCATGCACTGTCTGGGGTTTTGATCGCGGTCTGGGAGATACTTGAATATGGAATTCAGGGTATCCTTGAATCCCACGTCCAACAAACGATCAGCCTCATCCAGTACGACGGTCTGAACGGAATGCAACTTTTCAGCCAAATCAGTCGACCCCAAAAGGTCGAGGAGTCGACCGGGTGTTGCAACGAGGATATCAGAACGGCGTGTATTCAGCCTTTGCTTTTGCATGCCGATACTTTTGAAAGGGACTTTGTGAGTAAAGTTTATAGTGCATGAACGCAACGGGATACCTGGTGCCACCGATGAGAGCTTGCACCCGGAAAGGGTGGTTTGCCACAAGAGTATTGGCCTCCTTTTGAATCTGAGGACATGAGAGTAAACATTTGGAGGTTAGACGCGGGGTCCGGTACAGACCTGCATAGCTAGCTCTCGTGTGGGAGATAACACGAGAATGGAGACGGCCCCTCCGGGGGGAAGAGGTTTTTTGGCGAGTTGTTCGATGGCAGGCAACAGAAAAGCCATCGTTTTACCTATGGCTAATATTTGCACCCGCAGTCCAGCGAACGGACGTGTCACGTACCTGTTCCGGTCTTTGCCTGGACAAGGAGATCTGCGCCGGAAAGCCCAAGCTAATAAAAAATAGTAAGCAATGGCGAGCGTTTGTTGAAACTGCACACCTCTAGTGTTGCCTCTGCATGTACGGGTGAGCACAAGTCATTTCACTGCGCAAAAGGAGCCCACCTTGGACATCACTCATATGCCTACAGCGACAGTTACCGACCGAATAACGATGGATGAGGCAATACGTACTCGTGCGGAATTGCCATCTTGGATCTGTTTGATATGGGAGCGTCGGCGAACCTTGTTGACGAAAAGTGTGCTCGGTTGGTACTTTGATCGACTTGAGGCTCATATACCGGCGTTGCAGGTTCCAACCTGGGCTTCAAGACGGCGGCGGCACTGGGTGCGCATGCCAGTGACGTTACGCGGAATGCCCTGGCGTGCGCATGGAGTACGACGGGCGACGAGCGCGGCCAACGGACGAGCAGACGAGCGAACATAATTTACCCGAAAAAATTTTCATTATTAAATGCTGTTTTTTTTTTCGCCACCAAGGACAAACAGGGACAAAGATAGAGGAGGGCGTGGGAAAGGGGATACGAAGTTGGCCTCGTGCGTCGCGTTATAGCTTGACCTCGTTTCGCATCTTGCCCACACCCTTCCTCCTCCGCCTCGTCCGTCGCACCCACAACAGCACTTATTTCGCATACCCCGCAATGTCCTCAACCAGACTACTCGGACATCCATCCCTGCCAGCACCCGTTGTCCACGCAGGTTTCTCCGCACACCAGTCAAAGTCTCATGTCTTGGCAGGCGTGCAGGACGCGTACTGGAGCGACGACGACGCAGTAAGTCATTCGCGGACGCTCGCAAGCAATCATCTCAGTCCCCCGATCATCTTAGGATGATGCCGAATGTCCTCTTTGTCTCGAGGAGATGGACATTTCAGACCTCAATTTCAAGCCATGTGTCTGCGGTTACCAAGTATGACTTGTTGCGTAACCTTTATGAAACTCGCGTCGTGACTTCTTCACCAGATCTGCCGCTTCTGCTGGCATCACATTAAGCAGAACCTTAACGGTCGTTGCCCCGCTTGTCGAAGGGAGTACACTGACGAAGCTGTCCAATTCAAGGCTGTCGCAAAGGAGGAGTACGTTGTTTTTACCTCTATCGCCCCCCTGATTCGCTCATCGCGTACACATTCAGTCACAAGCGCCTCACCCAGCAGAAGAAGCAACGCGAGCGCGAACGTAAAGAGCTTGAGGCATTGGGGCGTCGTCACCTTGCTAACGTGCGCGTGGTTCAACGCAGCGTTGTGTATGTAGTCGGGATTGGTCCTCGATTTGCCAAAGAAGAGGTAGGCAGATCATTAATTTAGCTAAGCCACACTTAATCAAGGTCCATTTAGCTCATCCCTACGTTACGTTCGAATGACTACTTTGGTCAGTATGGCAAGATATCCAAGATCTTGCTGGTCAAGCGTACCTCGTCAGGCGGTGGTACCCCCGTTTTAGGTCTTTATATCACATACCACCGCCGCGAGGATGCAGCTCGCTGTATTTCGACGGTTGATGGTGCTCCTTCCCCAGGAGGAGGTCGTGAGATCATGCGGGCGAGTTATGGAACGACAAAATATTGCATGGCATTTCTCCGCGGAGTTAGCTGCACAGATCACACTTGCATGAACCTGCACGAATGGGGAGACGAGAAAGATTGTTTCACAAAGGAGGACCTCACTACTCTGTGGGTTTCATTCTTCAGTTCGCCGCGATTGTTATTTACCCATCTTCTTAGCAAGCATACTATCAAAGATACGGAGAGTATCTCGCGCACCGCCAAGGAAGGCGATGGTAAGGCAATTTAACTAATTGCACTCATGGTCTAATATGGTTCGCAGGAGTTTTGCCGCGTGCCGCGGCATGGGGTTGTAAGACAACACAACACCTTCCATCGATCACTGCTTCTACGCAGTCTTCCATTTTAGTCACTTCACGGTCGAATAGACGGGGTGGTCAGCGTCAGTCTCGCAATGTGGGCGTTGCTATTGAGACAAAGCCATCGAGTCGCTCGCATCACGATCGGAAAGGTGGGTCTGTCGCAGGGAGCACAAAAACGCCGTCCGTCACATCTTCTTCTCGCCCTCCGACGCCAGCTACTATTACATTACCTCAACGACCTGCCACCCCGCTGGAAGTCAAATCATTGCGTATCAAAGACTCTGGTGCCCCGCAACCATCCATATCTCCTGCTCCCTCTTTTGCAGTGGATTCCGACGTTGGTTCAGGCTCTCAGGGTGTTTCTCCAGTTCGTCCGCGATCTACTGAATCCGAGCACTCCACTCCACTCGTTCCCCAGGGCATCCCAGATGTGCCTCCCGGTCTTTCTGGACCTCCCGGCCTACTTCTGCCCCCCCGCAAGATAGACCCTCTCACTCCCCCAGGAATTCATCCTTCGCAGTCTACTTACCAAATATCCACCGCTGCCCAGGCTCTTCTTGACGATGTGAAGTCTCGACGCGAGAATGCACCCTCCGTCTCGAGTGTCAGCATCTTTCCAGATCTCGATCGCACGCTTAGGATGGTATCAGGAGAAGACAACGAATTTGGAGGATTCAGTTTCAACTTGGATCCCAAACTCGCTGGAGAAGGCCTTAACGCAGATGTTGCACTCCCCGATCTCGAGGCAGAATCCAACACACCTCTGCCAGGCGGGTTCATGGATGTGTTCCCCGCCTTGCGCCCAACCAAGTCACCGGTCCAAATGCATCACCCACGAGCGTTCATGGCACCACCCGGGCCCGCATACCCACACAATCTTAATCGGTCGATGTATGATTCTCTTTCCCTGCACGGTACACCCGTCGAGCGTCAGCCAGCCGCAGGATCTAGCTATGTCGGCTCCTTTAATCCGTTTGGGGAAGTCAGTGAGGATCCAATTGTCCCACCCCAAGGGATTTCGTCCACTTCCAGGAAATCTCCATTCGTTGATGAGGAAAGGAAAGTGTCAAGGTTTGGATTCGCGCGAGGTCGCCAGGGATCCACTGCTACGTCATCCCCTGTCAACCCCGCGTCTCCGCTTAGCGCGAGTGACAGCCACCACTCTTTCTTCTCTAGTGAGACTACATCATCCCCTCATTGGAATTTACCCTTGCATATTGAGCATGGGTATACAACTGCATCGTTGGCGCAGCATACCCCCACAACACGGCCTCTTTCGCAACCGCAACCACAGCAGCAGCAGCAGCATACGCGCTTCCAGCCGTTCGACCATAACATCGTTAGTGAGGCGCAGCTTCGCGAATTTATCCAGTCCAGTCGCGAGCGAGCGAGCGTAATGCCCAACGGTCCCCCTGGTAGGAGACTTCTCTTCGTATGAGGTGTCACCGCAAACATTGACGATTTCTTCTTTTGTACTGTTATCTGTGCAATTTCAACGAATGTTCCGTTTTCTTGTTTGACTAATCTTCCCGATCTTGTTCTCCCTGTTAAGGTATAGATCAGCAACATTATCCGTATGCACAGAACCGGCCATTCAACGATCCAGCGATCATGTCTGCTCGATTTGCGTCACCCGTACTCCCCTTAGCGGTTCCCACGAACGCCAATACCACCTATCCCTCGGCCCCCTCTGCCGTCGGTGCAAACCATGCGCCACCACACATGCCCATTGGCCCCCCTCCTGGATTGGGTTATCATCAGGGTCTTCCCATTGATCACACTGGAAATTATAACGGCGCTGAACCGTTGGTGGATCTCCCGAAGACTCAACCGCCCCTTGTCAATGGTGAGTGTCTTTCCGTTCTTTAGGGGAGGGAGTCCCAGGTCAAAGTACCGAGCGCCGTGCTTTCAGTGCGGAAATATTATCAACGGCCATGATTTTTGAATGAATGCGTCGCTATTAACCCTCTTTCCTCGTCGTCATCCACTCGTCGTGCCACCATGAATTCGTGAAGCTGCAGGAGACGTATTAGTATTTATTCGTGATGATGACGCCGCTCATTCACGATCCATTCCAAACTTATATCCAAATCTATTGCTACTCGCGCCCATCCCACCCACTCCTTAATGCTCACTACCCCTGATCCCTCCCCTACTTTCGTTCCTGTTCGTCTGGTATGATGATACTGACGAGTTTTTATTTGTTACGTTTGCTTTCTTCGCGCGTTCCCAGCCCCGGCCTCCATTCCGCCCTCCCCGTTGCCTACCCTATCATCTGCGGAATTCCCAGCCCTCGGTACGGTGACCGACACTTCCACGACCCCGGCGGCCCCTTCCGAGGTGCAAATGCCGCCTGTCGATGTATCAAACCCGGAGGATGCTAGTAAGGAGCAAGCAAAAGTCGAGCGCAAGGCTGCCAAGAAAGCTGCTGCTGCTGAACGTGCGCTCGAGCGACAGAAAGCTGCACAGGAGAAGGCCGCCGCACGCGCCGCTGAGAAGGCACGTTTTGCTCAGGAGAGGGTAGCGGAACAGGAAAGGTTAGCTGCGATAAGGGATGCTAAGGAGAAGGCCGAGAAGGCCGAGAGGGAAAAGGCCGAGCAAGAGAGGCTCGAGAAGGAGAGGGCCGCTCTGCAGAAAGCTGCAGAAGTCGAGAGGACGAAGATCGCGAAAGTACAACAGGAAAACCGTGCAGAAGCCGAGAGGGATGAGAAGGAGAAGGAAAGGATGAAGGGGCAGGGGAAAGCAGGTGGAAGTTCCACGAAAAGGGGTGGCATCGAAAAGCAAACGCCCGCTCCTCTCAAGGCGCCCGAGCCAGTCGTCCAGGCCCCCATCCGTTCAAAGCTACCGAAAAAGAACAAACCAGTTACTCGTCCCATTAGGATCCCAAAGGACAATGAAGTCGCCACCGACGAGATGTCCGCTGCGCCGTCCGTTGCCACTTCAGAGGCACCGGCAGCACCTACGTGCAAGAGGAGCGAGGTCATATCACCGAGCCCAAGCGTGTCTCGGGCACAGTCCATCGATCGAACGTCTCCCATCGAACGAACATCGCTTGCGGATTCTTTGGACGAACTCGACGTCAGGTACCCATCCATGGACCTTCCTAACCACTCGTTTTTTGACATGCAAAAGATCAATCCTGCTGCAAAAATGCCATTGGAGTATGGCCCTTTGGTCCATGCTCTATCGGCTCTCTCAGTTGGCGGTGGGTCGTTCGCCACCAACATGCCTTCCGGCTCCATCGACAACGCAGTATCTTCCTTTCAACAACTCCTTGAGACGTTGACCCAGACAGTTTCTGATCTATTGCGACTTCTTCCCCGCACCACATGGGATGACAGCTCGTCTTTCGATGGAGTCCTCAGGGATATGCTGAAAGGCGATGACTTCTTGGACGACACAGGCGACGATGCAGCGGGCAAGGAGGACGAAGTCGCCGCGCTAACGCTCGCCCTCGAACGTCGCGCACGCTGGATGGAAGTTCAACTATCGAAACTCGAGGAACTTCACCGCGACGTCAACACAGCCGCTGTCCGCGCTGTCCTTGCATTCAACGACAGTGGTTGGGACCGTCATGCGTTCATGCCTCGCATCGGAACTACCCTGAAGCGGTTCGACAGTATCGGTATGGTTGAACAGGATGGTAAGCCGAGGCCAATGAGTGCGGACGAACTTGAGAAGAAGCTTGTGGTTGCGAAGGAGGCGGCTGTTTTTGCTGAGACGGAGCTGAGAGAGGCTATGGAGAAGATGCAGGGAGTACGGCCAGTTGAGGTGGATGATTTCTAAGTGTGGTGGTGCCCTTTGCATTCGATATTGTGGCAGTCATCGCTCGTTACATTTGAACCATTGAAGTTTGTCAAGGCGAAGGGAAGACAGACGATTAAGGAACGTGTACACACGTAATTTTTGAACAGCTACCATGTCATGGTTGGCCAACACGGACACCAAACCAAACACATTAGACTTGTCGCGTTCCTCGTTCTCGCCTGTCTCGCAGCTGGACTCGTCCGGCGGGTCACGTTGTCCCCTCGATCCTCGTCTTCGCCCTCACCCCGCTCAACACACCGTGGACTCGTTCAACCCAACTTGAACCTAGACCTACCCGCCCCTCGTCTCGAACGCATACACGGTAGATGGGAGGCAGTCCGAGCGTCCCTGGGTCTCCCGCCTCCCTCTCACAAGGTCGTCTTCACACCTGGACCCGACTCAGCCTTGGCAGGTCGTCCCGACAAGCGGGCGTCGCGCTTCGACCTCGGCAGGAAGCGCCAGGCAGACGAGGCCGCTCGCCAATCTCCTCGGTTACATTTCGCCCCCGACACACACTCTGCTTAGCCCGACGATACAGAAACGGTCGCTGCGGTCCTATAGCACGCCACAACAGAGACAACGATCACCATCCGCCACATAGCCCTAACCAGTAGATGCAGATGTCATGTCGTTCAGGATGCTAAACAGACCTCCGAAGTGATACACGAATGGGAATGCTAGAGTCACTGTGTGTAAGATATTAAGCATACGTTATGCGCCGAGTATGCCCCAGATCATGGTGGTGCATCGTCTGTCGAGCGTGCCATCCTATCTCTCTTCCACACAACAAAATCATCTAGCATGGTAGGCCAAGCCTAGAAAGCAAAAGGCGTTTGGTAAGATCATGAATGTATACCAAAATGACGTACCCCGTCGACTTCGTAGTCGCTGAGATCCCCGTTAACCGTCTGGCAGAATTCATGCACCTAGAAACTCTGATGAGTACCAACCCCTCAAAACTGTATCAATGAAGGATATCCACCATATTCCAAATATCTTTGTTGGCTCCTTTATAGGTGCTTTCCTGCTGAGACTTAGGACAGCGACTTGAAACATAAAAGGTTACGCTCACGCTCAAGAACTCGATCAACTCAGTGACGATAGGATATCGCGGAGCCAGTAATACAGACCATAGCGCCATGACTGTCTATTCGCGTATGAGGGTAGGCGACAACACGGCAAGTCTGAAACTGGTCACCTCTATGTCTGAATTCCTGCTTTGTCTGGGAGGAGGGTCAGCACGTGTAGCGAGATGGTACTAGACGCTCACTGTGGCTTAGAAAGCGTGAAACAAAATTGATATAGCTCTGCGAAAGTAGCATTGCGGTTCGATGCATACTGCCAATATCGGGTTCTGTTGTAGAGTTCCTGAAAATCGATTGCATCGCGTTTCTTAACGGAAGATAGCGAAGAAACGGGTGTTATCGGTTCTCTGTTATGAACGACGAGGTCATCGAGCTCCTTCAATGCCATCGCCAAGACAGGTAATGACGAAATTCTTAAGTACACGGTCAGCCAAGCCTGCCAAAGTGGAGTAGTTCATGCGCGTACCTCAGAGCCTCAGTTCCCTGGAGCCACTCTGAACGGCGGAGTTTCGCCATTTCCTGGGCCTTGAATTGCCATGCTAGGATGAGGGGCTGGGAACCTTCCAATGGTATACCAGCCTCTGTGCACAACCTTTCCACACCTCCTGGTCCTATGACATCAGGGTCGTCATCGTCTGCAAAACGCTTGAACAGCGCTTGTGCTCGTTGTTGTGTATACTCTGCCCTGATCGGTACAATCGCCTGGTTGGTGGCACAAGTGTCAATGTGATAACAAATTGACACACAGGACAAAGACCCACGGGAGCTTGTTTGGGCATATTCAACTCATCACTAAGTGCGAGTTTGTTAGAAACACAGCACAAGAAGGACGAGAGGCGCATGCCGGGAGGTAACCAGGCGATACTTGGACCTGATCACCCCGATCGTGGGAGATATAAAGGGAACCAAGGAGTGGCGGTGGGGGTTTAGATGGACAAAGGCTGACTTACTCGCTCTGCTGTTGGCTCGTGGTGGAGTTGAGGGGTTCCTGTCGCGGTGTTGACCATGGAAGTATTTTAGTCAACCAATGTGGAGAACTTACGTCATCAATTCTAGGCCGCGCAAATTAGCTTAGCTCGTTGTGTGCAGTCAAGACACCTACCCAAAGGCTCCTGACGCCGCCCTTGTCCCTCGAGTCTGATCAGTTGCTGCAGGAGTCTTCTTTCCCGTCGCTCTAGTTTTCTTGGACGGCGGCTGTGTGGATTCGTTGCTCAACGATTGAGAGTTCCGTGAGGCGGACGAGAAGACGCTGACCTCTATGGAGTTACTGAGTCGGCTGCCACTGGTAATTACTTTTCACTGCGCCATAATGTAGAGACAGGAGGAATCACGCACGAAGCGCCCGCTTTGTCGGTCCCGCCGGCCGTACCATTTTTTCCTCGGGCTGCGCAGACGGTAACTTAGTCCAACAACGTACATGACCCTGAAATACTCAGATCTTACTCGTTCTAGATGACTTCCTGGTCGATCGCGTCGTCGAGCCGTCGGCGGCCGTGGCACCCTCCGCACGTTTGCGCTGCACGGGCAATAAGTTCGGATATGACACAAAACACGAAGGTAGCGTGGCGAACCTTGGGTGGCATGTTTTATGGACCAGAGACAGGGACGACTCGAACTTGAGGGCAGCTTGCAGACCCTGACCAACACAAATTCCGAAAGGGAGGCCCAGCCAATAATTTGACGCGTTACGGCAGACTTGTCGCGTGACAAAAAGCTTATTAACAGCACGTGATCCTGTGACACGATGCACCGGCGTGACATGCGTAGATCTCTCCATTTCAGCGCCGACATGACCGAGATAACGCGTTTGTCATACCGACAACCATGGACGCTCAAATATTCAACGCAAATCCAACCATATATGTGTCACGGAAGTCTGCCAGGAAGTCGCGGTTTGAAGCTGGTCAATCTCTCTGGGTGGATGATGACGACGAGGACAGCAGCAGCATTACCGATGCTGAACCAATCGACCAGGACGAGATATTCGGTAATCCTGCTCGAAGCGATCGCAAAAAAGCTATGTCCTGACTCTCTCCTCAGAACTTATAAGGCTCATCTCTGACCCCGAGCATCCGAACAGCTTGGAGGAGCTCCGGGTGGTATCGGCCGAACAAATCGAGCTTGGAGAAAACCACGTCGTCGTCGAGTTCACACCGACGGTGCCACACTGCGGCATGTCGACTCTTATCGGTATAACGAAGTCTTTCCGTCTCGCGACCGATGCACGCTTACCACTACTATCCCTCAGGGCTGTGTATCCGGGTGAGACTGTTGCGCAGTCTTCCACCGAGGTTTAAGGTCGATATCCGGGTGAAGCCTGGTTCTCATCAGAGCGAGCTGGCAGGTGCGCCTCCCTCATAAGTGATACAAGTACCTGTTCAAAATTTACCCTTTACCTAGTGAACAAGCAGCTTAATGACAAGGAACGAGTTGCAGCTGCACTCGAGAACCCTTCGCTTATGGAAGCCCTCGAAAAGTGTCTCGAGACCGCAGGGTTACCCAGTGGTGTATAATGTATTTGTGTTACATTGGTGTCTCTGTATTATCTCTACATATCATCACACGTATAAATCACGTTGTCCATAAGTCTTGGTTGAATTTATGGTAAAGATGAAGTGAATTATGGTCAGTGCCGGAGTCGTGACCCAGGCCCTGGCAGGTATTGTATAGTCGCCGTCCTCGGAGACTCGTATGAACTCTATACACTCTGATCAATATGCCATGCGGGGTCCAGCACAAAGTGAATACTTACCACGCTCAGATATGGCTGAGAATCGTGTAGTCTTTATCTGTTGATGACCCTGCCAGTAACAAGACCCCTGAGGCTGCCGAATCATCAAAGTGTCCAACAGCAGTGTTGTAATGTTACCCACCTAGGTAGGGGTCAGAGAAAAGGGTAGTAGAAATGATAATGTGGAGGCGAAAGCAAGATTTCCAGGGAGTAATGGGTACCCCTTTTAAATTTAGTCGTGAATATTACCCAATGAAGAACGTGTGCTACATGTTGAGCTTGGTTGTTTGATCCTTGAGAGTCGAGCCGTGATGTGATTGGGATTTGGTGATACTGAATAGTAGATTGTCATTATTCAGACTTCACCATACTGTGGGGGTATGATATCTTCAGATTTCTCCGTACCACCGCCGGGACAAGTCATGGCGGGCCAGGCTGCGGAAGCACTGCTGTTGGTACCGAAAGCACCCAGTGCATCCAGATCTACCGTAGTAAACTGGATGGTATCTCTTGGGGTACTGTATACGTCTGTGTTTGCATCAGTCGCAGTGTTGCGGCGACGAAGTAGACGATAGACGAGTGTTGTAATAAACAAGGAATTGCAAATAAACATGGAACAAGCAACCTGTCAGATGTGAGAACTTGGAGTTTGGTACGAAAGGATCACATACTTCAATTTCAATTACCACACCAATGAGGGCGGAAATATCATGAAGCTGACACGCAGCCCGGAACAATGATACAATGGTGACAAAGATGTTGGAGGAAAAAGCTGCGATGATTAATCGTCGTTTGGGTTGCAGCAATTTTACGGAACGCAACGAATGAATGGGAATGCTGATTAGTGTACAGTCGGATAGGATATCTGCTGTGCCACAAGTTAGGATGCAGCAAACCAGCACCGAGAAAGACGTACTGATCAATTCAAATATTACCACTGACTGTGTTCCCTCCCGATCTCGTTGACTTGGAGGGGTGCACCAGTCATGGCCAGACATACATCTCCCCACGAATGTTATCGTCAACGAGAACCACATCAAGACAAACAGACCACCGATAAAAAGCATCGCTCGACGCAAGTTCCGCGAGGGTGGCATGATGTGCCAGATTGACAATAGAACACTTAGTCTCACCAACCTGTAAGAAGAGTTCAGTAGATCTTCAAGAGAGATAGAGAGAACAACGGACCAGACGACGGAAGGATATGTCAGTGCATATATCCAGAACGAGATCACGGAAGGTTGGCCAGCTGGATGTGTCGGTTGGATGATCCGTGGATAAAGGGCGGATAATCTTACCCAGTTCGAAATGTGTCCAAGAGGTGACCACGCAGATGACACTGCCGATCAATGCAACAACCGCGCATGCATCCTCCCACCAAAATCTACGCATCGCATAGCGAGAAATCAGTCTATAAACAGTCAACATTAGGGATATGGCGGTTATAGTGCTTGTGAAGACTGTAGTCGCTTGATAAGTCTAGTACATGCGATTCGGTGCCTTGCGAAGGCTCACTTTTGAGGTCCCTCGTAAGAGAGGAAGCTACGAGCATCGTGCGGTCCTGGAGTCGTGAGGTGGTTTGGCAGCATTGTGCCTCCTTTGACCTCGGTTTTAATGCTAACCAGCGTCAATGGCATAGTACATCGTGAGACCGATGGGCCATCCAGTGCCGGAAGATGGCCCATCATGAGAGAAGGAACCCGTTGACCCATGCTCAGCATGAGAATAGCGTGGCCAGAATGATTCATTCTACTTGACGCGACGGCCAATTCAAACTTCGCGGAGCTCTCAGTGGCAGGCTGCATGGAAATGACGGACTCATGGTTGGCCTCATTCCGTAAGTTTCAAAATATGCGAGCGGCCGCAGCCAACAGTGGCATGGCGGACAACGCGAGGTGTTTCAGTCGAGTGAATGGTTAAGGCTACAGTGATTGTGGGAAGAAAGCAAAGCTACAATATGTGTGTAAGTGTTGGCTAAAGATGGCTACATGTTCAGATTGGCTACACAGAACTGATCAGTAAAGTCAATGGACGGATGATAAATAGATATCCTGTGCGAGGAGCCTGTCACTTCTCTGATTGAAGCGAACGAAGCAAAAAAAAATGAGGGTATGTTGAACGAAGTGGAAGAAGGAAAATCAAGATCTAGTCATCGAGCAAAAAATCCCAGTTGATGCCGCGACGCATTCCCTCGGGTTTCTTGGGACCACCAAACATTCGTTTCAGTGTCTCCTTACGGGAATTCTCGGGTGCATTTGCGCGCACATCCCACATGCGAAATGTCACGACGCCCTTGGTTTGGACGACCACTTCATCGGTGTCCCACTGGTCGAGGGTATCTTCGTTGAAGCGAACATTTTCATAAATGCGGTTTACGAAACCAGCGGAGTACGATGCCCGGCCTGACTGGTGAATGTGACCTTTGAAGTCAGACGGGAGCCATACGGTAACGTTGGACATGTTCGCTTGGACCTCCAGGTAGAACTTGCATCGAGGCACGGGTCGACACTGGTCATCCACCATGAGATCCTCGCCAGAAATGACGTAAATCAAGGAGAACTCACAACTTTCAGTTTTACAGGTGCGGCGGTAGCAGTAATGAACATGTTCAGACGGTGATCCACCGGCTGCTGTCTTGCGCGGTAATGTGGTATAACAAGAGACGTGTCTATGGTTTCTTGCGTCTCCAGGATGAAATCCCACTCGCTGGATGCACGGTAGTGGATCTTGTGCATGCCACGGGGTCCTACATTCTGTAAGATCGTCGTCAGTCAAGCAGAACCCACTGGTACGAAGGCACCTACCAGCATCCCAGGTTCTTCACTTGAGGATGTGCTCTGTCGATCACTCAGAACCAGAACGTTCAACACGTGTACAATCCGACTGACCTCCGCGGCCGAGCAATGGCTTGCCATGGCTCCCTCCAGAAAGCGAGCAGAAAGGAGGGACGGTGCGAAGAGACGACAGGATGCGAGATGTACCTTCGAGAACGTGTTGAAACAGAGCAAGCATGGGGTTGTAGGTGCTCTATATAAGCGACCATCGGGAACCAGCATTCCCCCTTGTGCCCAAAAAGGCAGGTGTTGTCTTTCTCCATGTGGTCCAGACACAATAGGCGACCGCTCCAATCGTTTGTTTTATTGCGGAGCTAAAAGAACACGCCGTTTTACTGCCAGTCGGTTTTGATTGTTGTCCAGCACCTTGGCGATCAATCAACTCCTGCAAGCTCAACTCAGTTGCATGGCAGTGACCATGCCGACCCCTTGAATGCTACACTCCAAAAGATACAACAACAGCATAACAGAGTTAGGCATGTAAGCGTGAGCGAGCCAGCACCGCGCCATGAAAACTACAACTACGTATTACAGATGATCCGGCGCACATGGCGACCCACGCGGGAGCCAAGGTTTTCATTGCCATCATTCGGCGACGGCATCAGACGTATTTTAATGTTGCCCTCCGCGTGGATATATACTTCGTCGTCATTGTCCAGTACACAGGAATCCAGCCTTATGAGCCCACAACGCATGCGGTCGCGAAACGCACGACAGTAACGGGCCTGTCGCCTTTGGCAAAAGCCCTCGTTGTTTTTGACATTGACAACCCCTCGGAACTGGGATGGCAGCGTCACTTTCACGTCAGCTTGACGGGCAAAAATGTAGAGACCAAAAAAATGGGTCTCAGCACCGGGGAGTCGATACTAAAATGGAAATATTCCCATGTCAACAATTGATCCTTCCGGCGGGAACGCAGGGCGGGTATCAACTCACCACAGTGGCGCTAACTGGACCTGATAGACTGGACAAATACATCACTGATTTTGCAAAGGGTGGCACATCACATGGCAATGGCGCAAGGAGTACTAGCTTTGCATTGATGCGTTGTCGCAACGAGGCCGTTTGGAAGATAAACTGATCACCAAACACAGCATCCTGTTTTCGAGGAAGGAATTGCTCAGTGATGGTCTCGGTATTTTCATCCTGAAACCTGAGATGTGAGTAGCCGACCCACGTGTTACACAAGGTCAACGGACCTCTGATGCGGTATCCGGCCCAACCGAGAACGAACTTAAATTACTAAGGAGCTAGATTAAGTAGAATTCAGTAAACCCGAGACAGGCTCGACCAGGCAGTGCTCACTGAAAGAGTTTGTGAGATCCTGCTCATATCGTAGGGTGACTTGAAGTTACTGATCTGAGCCCTTCTGACTCGACAGCGGGTTATATATTACTCTCGCCACTCGTCAAAGCGTCATAGTAGTATTCGAAGTGAACAAAGCAATTGTCCACTCGCCCCAACGAAGTACGATTGGGTCAGTGGATGGGCACACGCTTACGTGGGGCCGCGGTGCGGACAGACAATGGAAATCGGGAGGTACCTTTGACAGCAAAAATGACATGCTGTGGCCGTGAAATTACTGGATCATAAGTTGAGTAGAACTGCCAAAGCTATTAAGAAGTAAAATTTCAGTGGACTCACTCTGGCATCAGACGTCGCCAAATTTGAAAACAGATCTCACCAAAAACCACCGGCTGCCCATTGGGCAACTCGCATCAGATCGTGTTCACTGCTCAAAACAGTGGCGTCATGATATAGATGCGCTAGGGGAACGGACACCCAAACCAGTAATAGCCTAGAGTTATTCCTTGCGACTGGCTTCGACTACTCCTTCCCGATGGACACCGCCTGACGCTGAACGATTAAATTTCCTCTGACGCGTTTCCTCGATAAGTCTACTAAATTCCCCTTTTTGTAAGGCCTTGACGGCTTGCTAATCAGTTGAGTCTGAACGATACGGAAATCAAACTGACTTCATAAGCAGGGGGGTCATCGACTGCGTATTTGGATCCCTTCTGGCCGTCTTCCCATGCTCTCAACTCGAGACGTAACTCCGATAGGGTCTTACGACACGTATTCTTGTCGAGATTTGCATTATACATCATAACCCATCTAACGAGAGGGTTGAGTCCGACAAAGAGCTCGGAAGCGGGGACTACCTTCTGTGTCTAGCAATCCGCGCGTTTCGATCTCCACTCACGGGCAGTTGTTGGGAGGATAAGAGTTCTTTTAGGGCCTTATCCTTCAGGACATCATATGAAACCTTCGGTAACCGTTCCATTGTGTCATCTAAGTCGCTGCGTGTCAGAGCCAAAATTGAGTTTGTGCTTGAAGAACAAAGACCACCAGTCACCTGTTATCCTTATTTTTGCCTTTCTTCGGCTTGCTACCAAGTAGCTCCGACCACTGGGTTTTTGCATTTGGCTTCGGCGGGTTGGCTTTAGAGTGTGGTTTCTGACCGCAATCCGGGCTATCCATGTGGGTATTGATCACCTGGAATTCAACAGAGTCGCCGCATATAGGACATTTTACTAGTGAATCGGCTTAATAACGGCTAACGATGAGGAAACGGGGAGTCGAGAAGCACGGACACACTCACGCTGGAATTCCTCTTCTCCTGGGTCCGAAGATGGCTCCCTACTTGCCCGCCGATGAGAAGCTTTCCTCGCACTCTTCGCCTGGAGTGGCGACGAGTCTGCAATCTCACTCGATTCATTTGCATTCGAAGGTCCTGCTACGCACACCACGTCAGAGTCCGAGCTCTCGGAAACTTCGATGTGCCTGCGTTTCCGTCCATTTTGGACAGGCGTCCGAACTTGACGCGGAGTTTTGTCATTACTCGAGTTCTGCCTAGAATCTGCTTTTGGCCGTTCCGCTCGAGAAAGACGAAGAACATTCGATCTAAGGGGCTCATCGATGAGCAGGTAACAGTCAACAGGTTCGGACGATTTCGTACCGAGCCGCTTTCCAAGTCGACACAACCTCTTCGAGAGCTGGGTTTACCCTGAAGTGTGCTTCTGTAGCAGATTTCCGACAACTTGGACATTCCGGTTCCCTCACGATGTGTTCTCGTATGCACTAGTGGAGCCTCTCTCAGCCTAGTCACGCCTGAAAATATTTCGTCGCTGCGCACCAATGAACAAAAGCAGTGGCCACATGCAAGTGATACGGGTGCGTCAAAAAATTCACCGCATATTGTGCATCGAAAGCTGGCGTCTAGTTGGCGCAAGTCAGTTGCGGAGAAGTCAGTCGGGTCTGGCATATCCTGCGCGAGGAGTACTTGTACATTGTTCGTGGGCATACCAGCACTAACCAAGAAATGAAACTTGAAGCAACACAGGAGAGAAGGAAGACGCGCTCCGTGACATCGTGACTGGACGCGCGCGGGTGTCACACAACCAATTGCTAGGGTACACACTAGACGTCTTCGTCGAACGTCACGCTTAGCAGCTCCACGGAACCCCGAATAAGATAAGATGCAGTGATAGTACAATGCCACGACAAATAGTATAGAAAGTATTCATACATTTCCTTCGAAGTCATATTGTTCCCGCATGTCTTCCGTCGCCGCAACTCCACGAAGTAGGGGATCCAGGGAAGCCAGCTCATCCTTGATACCGTTCCGGGCGACCGCATCAAGTTCTTTCAGTAGAATAGACGTTATTTTCTGTGGAGCGTCACTATCGGAGTCAGTAAGATAGCCGTCGTCGAACTCACTTTGAACTTGGTATCTACTTTCAGTAAGGTATCGCCCAATCCCGCCGTCCAGCTTGGAGGTGGGCTCCCTAGGCCAGTTCCATAATTCTGGCCGGGAACCTGAGCATTTGCAATGCCCCACAAACTGCCATCACTCTCCTCCGTGGGTTTCGGAGTCATGTCTTGACTAGAGAATAAATAGGACACCCCTGGATGCGGAGCGAGCAGTCCCAGGGGCCCCATCATGTGCTGACCAGAATTCGAGAACGCAGAGGGACCGAGAATACGGGAGATCTTATTATACACCTCAGAAAGCACGTCAAGAAGGGACAGTAATGTTTGATGGTAATCCAAGGGAAAGGGCTGTCGGGGATCAATTCAATGGAACCCATGCACCGTACGATCTACGCACTATATGGGGTGAAACAAGGTAGGAGGCTTCTGAGCCGTCCGAGTATGGCGCGGTATATTCGGCAAAGCCGCCTGCAGCTTGTCGTTTCGCCACTTTCGACCGGAATAACCGCTATAGTACGAGGTCAGAATGATGTTGTGGAGGCATAGTGGATGTCCTGCACATATTTTGGTTTATCGGGTTCTTCTTTGGCTTGGTCATATTCGTTCATAGTGTTAAGCAAACCGCGAAGGTAGTCATGCGCTTGGGGAATATCCAGCAGGTTGGAAAGAGACATCGCCAGGATGGCAAAGCGATTTGTCCTACGATAGTTGCCGAGCGACGTTTGCAGACAAGCAACTGTCATACACACCGTTTCTTCATAGCGAGGTTATTGAACACCCTATCAAGTTCCCCGCGAGACATCATGATCGTATGGAACCAATGACTCCGACTGAACCGTGGACTCAACACAACGCACTCGCGCAGAAGGAGACCGACGCACCCTTCATGTACGTTGCGCATGTAGGTCAGGGTAATGATTCGTTTCTGAACGAGATCTCGGAGATATTCGACGGAGGTCCCTTGGGCAATCGCGGGTGTGCCATTTGCAACCAATGTGGTTGTCGACGACAGCGAGTCAGAGAGCGCAGACTGGCCATCCCACTCTCTTCCTGGGGCAACGGCCGCAGTTGGGGTTTGGACCGCTGCAGCATAGGCTGCGCCGGTAGCGGAGGAGATGCTACCTCCGGGAGTTGGACCGCTGGCTGGAGGCTTGAACGAGGACAGCAAGTTTTGCGCGGAGCTCTTCCTGCGCATCGTTGGACGGGGAACCTCAGACATTGGTGGGCTTGACAGAGAGATGGCTGACGGGAAACCAGCCATGCTTGTGGGTTGCGAGCAGTGGGAAGGAGTCGAGCTTGAGCGTGATACTGATAGTGTCCGAATTGGGTTATGCAGGCATTCTACTCTTTGTACCGACCCACACAAGTTCACCTCAACTTTCTTTCTCATCAATCGATCCGATGGACCCACACTCAATTGCCAAGCAGTTCACAGAGTTTTACTACCACACATTCGACACCGATCGGTCCCATCTGGCTGGCCTATATGTGCGTCCATCGAACGAGAAGAACGTGACCCCGGTTGATCTGACGACTGTGCAGCGTCCAGGTTCAATGCTCACATTTGAACGAGACCAAATTCTAGGAGTAGCAAACATCGTCGAGAAACTCACCGTAACTACTCGCTTTTTAGGTCCTCCATCAGTGCTGATCGTTCCACAGAAATTGGCTTTCACCAAGGTTCAACACAAGGTGTCGACTCTCGACGCCCAGCCCTCTATATTCAACGGGGCCCTCATCGTCAGCGTGACTGGCTTATTGTTGGTATGTTGGGTGATCCATACTTCTTCCCAGCTTACGCGAACCAGGTCGATGACGAACTCAATCCTCTCAACTTCAGTCAAGTGTTCCAGCTGGTCCCCGACAACGGTACTTATTATGTGTACGTATCTTTTTTTCTGTTATTAGCGCGTACCATGGTGACCGACGCGTTTCGCCAGCTTCAATGACATCTTCCGTCTGAACGTCGGTTAATTTGGTGGGTTTGGTAGAACGGAGAAGAGCTAAGATATCGTGAAGACAGGATCGTACGCTTGTACCTTACCCTCAATGGTCATATGTTTGCACCTCTAGTAATTCTTTCGTGGCCTGTGAGTCTGGTCCCAATATTCGTCGGGTTCACGCCTGGTCGTCACGCATGGGCAACTACCGTGCAGCGGTCCAAGAAGACATATACTAATTCTACAAGAAGTGAAACGCAAAAGTCCACCCTTTACATACCGCGTTGCACCTCACTTGCATAGTTCATTCCAGTCGCCTGAGTGCCAACGGTCAAGCAAAAACGAGGAAATGGAAGGAAAGCACTTACTCGGGACGATCTGGCTTTCCTGAATGGCTGCCTCAGAAGGCGCTTCTGCCATAACAGCAGCAAATCCGCTGAACAACGGCAGGATCAGTAACTTTGGAAGCCCCGATCGACATGCACTCGTGGCAACATACCTATGCAAGTGGAAGTTCGTGTGACTGAGGAAGCATTCGTCAGGCTCAGTAAGTCAGAAAATTGCACCGCGGTCATAACCTACCAGTGTATGAACCATGGACCGGGGTTATCGGTGACGAAGCGAATTGTCACGTTATCCCGGATTGCTTGAGACCCTATGGAAACAGTGTCCCTCCTGACGGGGTTCATAAAGTTGAAGATCTGGCTTCCAGGAGCTCTGATGACATCAAATGTGTGCTATATCCAATGGTTTTCACGGTAAAGTTCTCGAGACCAGTGAAGGTAACTCACGCCGTGAAGGTGAAGAGCATGCTGTTGAGTGGTACCATTGTAAGTGATGTCAAAGAAATGTGATGAAAACTCACGGGTCCACCAAGTGCACCACCTTCTGTAAGTTCAGTGGCAGGGACGCTGAGCTCGATCACCTTACCGCGTGGCAGCTCGTAGACGCTACCACTTGGGAGCAGCTGCGACGGGTCCCGAGCACCACGCAGGATTTGTAAGAGTACAGGCAACGGCGGGTCCACAAAGGGTACTCCATTGATCGTATAGTGGTGGTCTGCGAAACCGGGCACGAGATTAATGTTCACATCTGCTTTACCTGGCTCTGGTACACCAGGCGCGCCGGGTGCGATCAGGGGGTGAATATTGCTCTCGTCGTAGGGAAGCACATATGGCCCGTGCTCTGTTGTCGGTTCTTGCTCTGGCGCACCGCTATACCTCAGGATCGCAGAGCTTTGCCCGCCATCAAATGTCTGGTTGGGATGGCTCGATTTTGCACGAATCCAGTAGTTCTCCGAGGTTTGATTGGCAGTTACCACCACAGAATAGCGTTGGCCGGCGTACACGGACAGCGAATCGACAACTAGGGGTTCCGTCTCAACACCATCCGTTTCGATGATTGTCATCGCATGCCCATCAATGGTGAAATTGAACCACGGGTCGCACGAAGCCCCGATTATGCGGAAGCGATATCGTCTGCCTTGCTCGACGTTGATGACGGCAAGCGGGGACATCGGTCCACCAGCATACCGTCCACGACCGTTCACCAGCGTGGCATTTGCCGTATATGGAGGCAGGTACATTTGCGGACTGGGTATATGATACCTGCAAAAAGTGAGCTTGAAATCTAGAGTGAAAGCATAATATTTCGCACCAGTCGGCAAGGGTGATGACGGTGTTCTCTGGTGATCTTGAATGAGCGTCTTGTTCAAACTCTCATAAATAAAACACATACCATTATCAACATCATACAGATGTTTATGTGGGTCTTCGGGATCGTATATTACCAGTGGTCCTCTGAGACCATCGCAATACTGAGATGAAAAATGTGAGTGGTACCAGTATGTCCCAGTTTGATTTTGTGCATTGAATTGGTACAAAAAGCTTCTGTGCGACTTGATGGGGCATTGTGTAACCCCCGTAACGCCATCAGCCCAGTTAGATTTTTTCTGGTAAATACCATGCCAGTGCTATTGGAGTTTCAGAGCCAAGCACAGAGGTGTATTTCGGATGCACGAACAAGACTGGTAGACGTATCCATTGTGGTGTCATGAAGGTCGTTTGCCACGTTGATTTTGAAGTCGTCACCCTGAAGAAATATGAGAAGCAGTAATTCATGATGTCACGGAAAGACTTCACTTTCTCGGCAACGATTAGTGGCCCCGGAAAGGTTCCCCCAGCGAGTACAGTCCTTAGGGATGTCAGTACAAAACAGTAAGCCAAACTGACGCAACTCAACGATCGAGGAAAACCATCAGGAGCGATGACCTTATTGACGATGTCCAGCTGCGTGACAGGACCGAGGACACGAGGTTCACCCTGGAGCAAGGTCCTCTCTCGCTGGAACCCCGGCGTAGCATAGACCGATAGTATAAATGAGTAGACCAAAGCGAGTACAAGAACGTAATGGGGAATAGTCCGCATGTTGGCATGTATGGGCAGTGGTGACAAGAACTTGCCAACGGCGAACGAGCTTATGAGTGAATGTGAATGTGAATGTCCGCTCTCGTATCGAGTCAAGGAGGGATAGTTGAGGTAAACATCACTGGCCCATCGAGCAGCTACGTATGCGCGAAGCCGATGTATGGACCAATTTCGTACCGATGAGGAAGGATCCGGAATTTCATCGTTCCAGACCGTCAGATCCGTCCCACCCCCGATAAGTTGTTCACAGCAGATCACGATCATCGAGTCAAATCGAAATACTAACGCAAGTTTTTCATGATGGGGTGTCCATCATCGGAGATAGTGTTGAACCAAAAGTTGCCCCTTTAGGATGACGATATGATTGCGTGGGTTAGGGAGATGGTACGTACATCAGCCCTCAACGTTCAGTTGATAAACTAACTTCAAGATAATATCTTGCCACTCACAGCACGATTAAACGCATTTTTCCAGGTCTGAAAGCAGGGGTAAAGCAGGGCATCCTACATTAGATGACACGACCAAAAATATTAACTCACATTGACAGTCCTTCCCCACTTTTTCTTCAAACTGTTGTCGAACATTTACAGATTTGTGTCTTGGCCATCGGCGGTTGACTCTTTTCCGGCGCTACACCTAGTTCACTTGAATACCGTCGAAGTTACAATGTCACAGCACCCAAAACCGAAAACGTGAGCGAGGGGGGAAAGTTCAATTTGCGGCGTACAATCTTCTATGACCACTGTTGCGAAGGCAGAGTTGTGCCGAATGGGCAATATCGTATGCACTGTTTGTGCGCGCGAGTTGAAAACTATGCTAACCAGGTGAGAGAAACCGGTGCGCCATTCCCAGCTGAAAAGGCAACTATGAGTAAACGGAATGCAGAAGCAGACGAACCTTCCAAAACAGGCCACACCATCGTGTTCACTGAACGACTCTTGGACCACTGGGGTATATGGTCCTGAGGGCCCTCAGGACCGACTGAAACGCACGTAAGCCAAGGGGAGATTCGGGCATCATGATTAATCCCACCTCGACAGTGGCGTCACAACGTACAGACGAAGACTGCATTAGCAGCTGGATAACCATTTTTGACAATGGCCAGTGATCCGTCGTAGATTGATCCCCTATGAGGCCACCCAGGTTAGTAAATACTATATTTTTCATCTCCACACGAGTTCCAAGCCTGCATCCAAGGGTTATTAACTGCCAAATATTCCTGTTCCGCCAAGGAGCCTGAGGGTCTGCACTGAACTCAATTTCACATAGTATTGTTGGTGGAGTTGAGTTCTCCGAAAGAAGTACAGGGACGCCACTCTCTTCCGCCTCGCGGGCTGCTCAAATCCCGTCGGGTACCTATCAGCGTCGCTGCAACATCGAAACTCCAATAAGTACCCACGTGCAGGCGAATGACCCATGCATACCACGAACCTAGACAGGTCCTTTGGAAGGAAGTCAGAGATAAGCCCGATACAAGTGTCAAGAAAAACGAAAGAAAGTGCGTCACCCAGTATTTCGCCCCGTGGGGGAATGACGTAAGTGAATGGGGTGATTCATACGCTCGCAATTTGCCTACTTCCAGTAGTATGAATGCATCCTCCCCGGAGTACAGTCAGACAAACAGTAGTGAATGACCTGCTCTGTCGAAGTGTGATGCATAAACCCATTAAAATAGAGTATAGGTCTTCGGAGACAGACAGATGCACGCAATATCCTGGCATACATGGCAACCTGAAATCACCTCCCAAGGACTTGGTAGTAGTCAGTGGTTGATCGCGAAGGGATTATCTAGGATAGCGCACGGTTCTTTGTTGCGTTAGGTACGGCAACAGGTGCATTCGAGGCATATCATTCCGAGGGGTGTATTCAACCTGCACCTGGATTTGACACGGTAGCTGGCGTCTCCAGCCGGATGCTGGACGCCGCTTCTGACAGCGAGATCATCATCGGAGTTGTTTTTCTACCATAGAAGAGAACGGGAAACCTACCAATAATAATCATCCAACGGCACAGACTGGGAGATTTGAAAGGACTCCTCGGAGGCTGTCCTACGTCGATGAGGCTCCAGTCTGTCTAGAGACTAAATTATAGGACATGGGCCCGGGTGGGGGTTCAATTGAAGCTGCTTCAAAAAGTCCGAGTCCAAGTCCGCCAGCCTGCAATCGGAAGTTGAACATGGCAATGAATATGGCACGCCACCTGGAGATTGTCTAGCTAAGTATCGGATCCTCTTCAAACTAGACGGGCACAGCATGTAAGTTTCTTTTGTTATAGATACTTATTTGAGAACATTAGAAGTTGATATAATCCAAGAAGATACATACGATAAGTGGAAGGACAAACTACTGTAGCTCAGCGACAATCACCCAAGTTACCAGCCGTCCACTGGGGACCACGATGCACTCGCTCGGCGAGGTGAGATCCTGAAATGCCTCAGAGCTGTCCATTTCGAAGGATCGATCATATCTTGCACCTCACGTGTGAGATCCTGCCAACCGATAATCAAATTCAACTGGAGAGTGTCAACTCCTGCGTCAGCCAATATGCGGACTGCGTGGAGGAAAGACTCGAGATCAACTTGAGAATGACACCCCAAAGGATGTTGTATTTTGAATGTTCTGAACACGCCCCGATACTTGTCTGCGAGGAGCATGAGGAGCTGGGCATACTGAGTCAAGGCGTCTCCGGTGCGTTCACATAGGGAAGCAATCGTCAACTCCTGGAGTACAGGACTCGACAGAACTCGAACAAACTCAATGGCGTGGGATGGAGAACCATCAATAGTCAATTTCCTCAATGAGGGGAAGACAGGGGAGATTGGCTGGAGACGAGGATCTGGCCAGCGTACAAAACGTAGATCAAGCTCCCGTATGGCGGATGCGGAGAGTGCATGAGAGTATTTATGGAGGACCATTGGGCCAAGGGGGCTTGGTTTGATCGTGATTCTTTGGAGTTGTTGAAAAGGAAGTGGAGTAAGACTGTGGAGGTGTTCCTTCGGGCTCCCCTCGAAATGGATATGTTCAATAAGAGGTGCGTCTAGCAACAACCGATTCATGACCGAACTCCACAGGATGCCTTCAATCTCTGGAGCCTTGTTGTTGGCCCAGCTAAATGTGACAGAACGAAGAGAAAGGGGAAACATTGTGAGGCGCGGGTTGGGAACACTTTTCGCGTGAAATGCAAAGGTGGTAAGGTTCGGGAAGAGCTCGACGTTTGGACGAATATCGATGAGTTGTTTGTAAATGGAGGAGTACACGCGGTGAGGGTTCATGGTAACGGTTTTTGCATATAAACGCCGAGCCCGCCGAGCGTAATTGTCGAACGTCGCCCACTTCTCCGGGGGTAAATTTGAGACCGTGAGGTGATCAAATTGAAAGACGGAGTCTTCCTGTAGACAAATATAACATTAGATATCGACGAACACTGCTCAGCCCCTCTCAACTTACATCGAGGGTCAACTCCTTCGGCAACAAGGGGATAAAAGGTTCCAGGGAGTCGTTAAGTGCCCATAGGCGATCAAGCGTTGGTTCGGCAATGGTTTTGCAAGTGAAGGCGAGGTGACTTATACTACGTTTGTTATTGACGAGCTCGTCGAGGATCATCTCCAAGACTTCGGCGATGAGAAGAGCACGATGTGGGGTAAAACATGCTCGAGAGCCGGGGCAACTCGGAGTTGGAAGTTCTTCTGGAACAGAGGACATGGCTGCGTATGACGGGGCTGTTCGTGCCATTCGTGGACCTGCACCCCGCTGACTAGTAGTGTTGCCGTCGAGTCGAATCGAACTTTTTTCGAACTGTGGAGTTGTGTGTTCGCTTAGCCTATCCGTAAAGCAATGAACATTGAACAACTCTTTCGTAACTAAGCGAGCCCTTTCATTGGCTGAAGTGGCCGAGCGAGTCTAGTAGTAGGAACTCGGCCAACCCGAACCCACTTCGGACTTGCAGCGGCCGTACTTACTGTTTATACACGGCTCGTTCCACTTCGAAGTGGAACGAACTTAGTGTGCCACTTCGGTTCGACTCGACTCAGTTCGCAGCAACACTTCCAGCGCTGATTCAGAGTGGTTAAGTTGACACTGGAAGTAATAAGGAGTAACACGATATACCAAGGGGAGGCTGCGGTCCCTTCGATAAGCAACCAGCTGGTCATCTTGGTGAATGTTGACGAAACCGTCAGTATGTGATTATTGTGATGTTGGTCGGCGACAGTTGAACTACGCTGCGCGCGCTGGTCGTGACGTGGCTGTGCTACGCAGCCCAATCGCGTGTTTCTCGCAGCGCGCAGACTGTGGACGTTCTCCTTGTCTTTTTACTTTCATATCATCCACCATGTCCACGGGTTTCGGTCAAGAAATCGTCTCTGTCGTGAACAAGCTTCAAGATGTGTTCAGCACAGTTGGATCATCAGGATCCCAAATAGACCTTCCGCAAATCTGCGTGCTTGGTAGCCAAAGTAGCGGCAAGAGTAGTGTACTCGAGGTATGTAGCACCTTCAACTGCGCTACAGTCAATTAATTCATCACTTTCACCCTTTCAAGAACATCGTTGGACGAGATTTTTTGCCTCGTGGTACTGGTATCGTGACACGGCGACCACTCGTGCTGCAGCTCATCCACCGCCCTGCCACCCCACCGCAACCGAATGGTCTCTCATGTACGTTACAAATGAAACTCGAGGCTTCTCTGATCTCTAAAATTTCCGAAGCACAACTTGCAGGCTCAGACCAGCAAGCCAACGAAGCAGAATGGGGAGAATTCTTGCATCTGCCTGGCGAGAAATTCTACGACTTCAACAAAATTCGTGCAGAGATCGTCCGTGACACAGAGGCAAAGACGGGCCGCAATGCTGGTATCTCGCCACAGCCCATCAACCTGCGCATATTCTCGCCCAACGTGCTGACACTTACCCTCGTCGACTTGCCTGGTCTAACAAAGGTGCCTGTCGGAGACCAACCCAAAGACATCGAAAAGCAAATCAAAGATATGCTTTTGAAGTACATATCGCGACCCGCTTGTATCATCCTTGCTGTCACAGCGGCCAACACCGACTTGGCAAACTCGGATGGTCTCAAGTTGGCTCGTGAGGTTGATCCAGAGGGAACTCGGACAATTGGTGTTCTCACCAAGGTTGACTTGATGTATGTTGTTCGGGTCGCTCTCATCTGCCAGTAATCTCATTTCCATGCTCAGGGACCAAGGGACAGATGTCGTCGACATTCTCGCGGGCCGCGTCATTCCACTCAGACTCGGTTATGTACCGGTCGTGAACCGCGGACAACGAGATATTGACACTTCCAAGACTATCAATGCTGCTCTAGAAGCAGAGCGCAATTTCTTCGAGATGCATCATTCATACAAGGGCAAAGCTCAATATTGCGGAACTCCTTTCCTTGCCCGCAAGCTCAACATGGTCCGTTCACGATTGTCGTTTCCTCCTCATCGCAAGTTGATGATTTGTTCAGATCCTTATGCAACACATTCGCAACACCCTCCCTGACATCAAAGCACGTATAACGCAGCAGCTTCAAAAGTACAACACCGAGCTTGTAAGCCTTGGTGGAGCACTGGGTGACGGTTCAGGAGGCAACGTCGTTCTCTCTGTCATCACTGAATTCACGAACGAGTTTCGCACTGTGATTGATGGCAACACAAATGATCTGTCTCTGAATGAACTTAGTGGTGGCGCGCGTATCAGCTTCGTATTCCACGAGTTGTTCAACAATGGTGTGAAGAGCATCGACCCTTTCGATCAAGTAAAGGATGGTGATATCAGGACGATTCTGTACAACTCCTCTGTAAGTGGCCGCCAAAGACACTTGGTTGTCTGACATTTAACTGGCGCGTAGGGTTCAACTCCATCATTGTTTGTTGGTACCCAAGCCTTCGAAGTCATTGTCAAGCAGCAAATCAAACGACTAGAAGATCCTGGCTTGAAATGTTGTCAACTGGTATACGACGAACTTATCCGAATCCTTGGACAGCTACTCCAAAAGATTGTATGTCCTTGTTCTCGGACATGGATATGGGACAAGTTGACCTTATATTCGTATATAGCAAGCATTCAGACGCTTCCCTGCCCTCAGAGAACGTTTCAACGCTGTTGTGGTCAACTTTTTCAAGAACTCCATGAACCCGACGACCAAACTTGTGACTGATATGGTCTCGTGAGTACAATTCCACTATTCCTAAAGAGTTCTGATTCAGCTAGCTAAAAATTTGGTATAGCATGCAAGCATGCTACGTCAATACAACTCATCCCGACTTCCTTGGTGGTCATAAGGCAAATCATTTTTGAGCGGGTTCAAATCGCTTGTCACTGACTCCCCTCACCTTGGCAGGCCATGAGCATAGTCCAGGAACGTCTTAACGCCAACAAGCCCCCTCCGCCCGCAGCTGATCCGAAGAGCGGCAAGCATGCACCAGGCCAAATCAATGGCGGTCGTGACCTCGACGTCGACCCCAAGAGAGATGAGCCAAGCTTTTTCGGTTCATTCTTCTCGACGGCGAAGAAAGGACAACCAAAGAAGGCGGGCCCGATCATGGAGTCGGTGAGCGCTGTCCGAAATGAGTTGTTTGACTCAGTTAACATCCGTTAATTAGCCACCTGCGATCATCAGACCCCAATCGGCGTTAAGCGAACGAGAGACCATGGAGACTGAAGTTATCAGTAAGTCGCCGAGCCTATTGAAGCTTGGACCATGCTCATACGATATACCGCGGTAGAACTCCTCATCCACTCCTATTTCAACATAGTTAAGCGGGAGATGATCGATATGGTTCCGAAAGCGATCGTCCTCACCCTCGTCAACCACTCGAAGGAGAATTTGCAACGCGAGTTGTTGCAAGAACTTTATAAACCTGAGGTCCTAGACGAACTGATGAAGGAGAGCGAGTTCGTGGTCAACAGGCGGAAGGAGGTCGTGAGCATGGTGACCGCATTGAACAAGGCTGAGGAGTAAGTCCTGGATTGTTCCACTTTGGATGGGAGAATTGATTGATTGTACCTTTATAGGATCGTCGCTGGTGTCTAGATGGCGTGTGTGGTGCTTTCACGTCTTGAGTTACTGTAATACCCTCTGCATACATGTTTCCTATTTGGTGTGTGGTTAGATCATTTATTCATCTCTCCATCATAATTCCAGTCGAACGGCGTGGTAAGCGAGTTTCGTGCGCATAATTAGAGAGACGATATAGTTGCTCCGAACACGAGTTTGCTGTCACTTCCTACTTGGCCGCGAAACCCTGCTCTCCATCAGGACCGAAGATAATTTAAATAAATACTTTTTGTATACGTAGGCACAGAACGGTAACGCTGCGGCCCCATCATGCGATCCCTACTTAGTACTTATCGAGCCGGCGTTAGCGCAAGTCCCGCCTCGTGATGCCGGACTAGGAGGAACGTGTATGCTGTAGCCGAAGGCTATACTCGATTTGGCAAATGGCCGGGGCATGTCGTCAGCGCCCTTGGGGCGGGTACATAAGCGAATAAGAGAGAATGCCCCTCTTATTCCCTTACCCCCACCATCCTCGTCACGACTGTGTCCACCATGGCTGAAGGCTCCTGGACAGACGACATATTGCTCAAGGTTTGTCCCATGGCCATTCTCCCCAGAATTCCAATTGTATATCCTCTTCCAGCTCCTTAACATTGTGGTGTATTTCGTCTTCCTCGGCTCCAACATCTACACCATCGCAGCTCCGCATGACATCTACTACTCTGGCAAAGAAACATATATTACTCCTGCTCCTTGGGCTTTCTTGATCTGGTGTGTCTATTCACCCCTCTTTTGTTGCCACCTTTTCATTTGTTGGACAGGACCCTCATTCACCTGCTCCTTCTCGGAACTATTGTCTACCAGTTCACCGCAGTTGGGAAGAAGGTCATCATCGATGGCATTTCATGGCGGTTCGCCTTGCTCGGTGTCCTCAATGCAATTTACGTCAACCTCTGGGCGTCGCACCACTACGTCGTGGCCTTTATTTTCGCGCTCTTCGTCAGCGCCGCTGTAACGGTGAGTTTCTTTCCTATTCGCGTACTTTCCGTCTTCCGTTCTTCATTTCGGACGTTTTTTATGTCGTACATTCTTCTGATCAAAAGATGCTAACCCACCTGCAAATTTTGGTCAGCATATCTACTACATCGTCAAGAAGCAGCATGCGCCGTCGACCACGGGTGACGAATTATTCGTGCACCTTCCTTTCTCGCTCTGGCACGGATGGACCACCGTTTTGGTAGTTCTCACTGCCTTCGAGGCATTTGGTGTCAATGCGCTCACCGAACATGCCGGTGTCTGGACCAAGGTTTTCGTGTTCCTCGCTCTGTAAGTCGCCTGCACGCCTGCGGATACCCAGCCAGCTCACTCGTGTGGTGCACCTTGTCATACAGCTTCTTCCTCGAGGGCACTGCCGCAGCTTACGCTTTCACCTCCTCTGAGGGTGACTTGCCTGCATCTATTGCCGTCACGTGGTCCCTCTTTGGTATCTTCGCTCACCAGGGAGACCCCTTTGTGCACTGGAGTTCTCTCGCCTTCGCTATCTTGAGCGCGTTCTGCGTGGTCAAGGGTATCTGCGGGCTGTACAGAAGGGTCACGGGCGGTGTGGTGCTTCTTGAAGACGAGGAGCGTGGCCCATTGCTTGTTGGGCGGTGAGCGCTTGAGCACGCGGATCCGGGATTTGAAGGTATCCCGGAGATGAAGCAATCGCAGTCTTGCTTCCGTTTCTTTTTCCTCCGGCCTCTCTCTTTCAAAGTGCATTCACCAGTTTCGAAGTTCAGTTTTCATGAACAGTGTGTGGATATATCTGTATACAGCTTGATTTCTTGTCTTTTTTGTATGGTATTTTGCAATGTACGTTGACCTTTTATTGTCTCAGGCTTATCGGACGATGAGTGATGTAAGATTATCAGGGATGTGGGGGCGTGAGAATGCCAAGATATATTTGGTATTTTTCTAGAACATTCGATTCACATCCGCAGCACAACTCGACGTCGTCTCTTTCAACCCCGAAGGACGACGTAGCCCTCTGGAAGACGAGGGCAAGGACATTGGGGAGTTGTGAAACAAAGGGAAAAGACAAAAGAAGGACAAGAATGACGGACAACCGCACGGATCATACGGTGACTGGAGATGGTGGAGGCAGACAAGAAAGCGATGACAACAAGGTTCTGATCGTAATCGTGAGCGGAGTTTGGAATCAAACCAATATATAAGGGGGATGGGTCCCGACAACTTGCTCCCATTTTCGCCCACGCTTGTTTTCCCACGCTCTCTTTTACCCGGACCTCCACGTCAGATTTTCGATAGAATGTCCTTTGCACTCCCCGCGCGTCAAGTCACCTTTGGGCGGTCGGCCGCTCCCTATCAGCCCCCGCAGGCGTCACAGGCATCGAATGGACTCGCCCTTCCTGGCCCCAGTTCTTTCAGTTTACCTGGACCCTCGGGTCTCGCTTTGCCGGGGCCATCACCGTTGTCGCAGTCCCATACTCCACCGCCAGCAGCCCCAACTCCTGTCGTGTCTACGGCGAATGCAACCGCGGCAACGAGCAAGGGCGCTCCTTCCCCTACCGTTGTCGGCCCGTCAACGCCTCCTGCTCCCGCCGTCCCCGCCACACCCGTGCCACTGACACTCGAGCAGCAGCACATCACTGCTGTGGAGGGCATCGTTCCTACGCTTCAAAACATCGTTGCCACCGTCAACCTTGATTGTCGGTTAGACCTTAAGACGATTGCCCTGCATGCGCGCAATGCAGAGTATAACCCAAAGGTTGGTAGTACAACTTAAATCGCATATTTGTGCACGCCAATGCGCTTTGCACATTAGCGTTTCGCCGCCGTCATCATGCGTATTCGCGAACCCAAGACCACCGCCCTCATCTTCGCATCGGGTAAGATGGTTGTCACGGGTGCGAAGAGCGAAGACGACTCTAGGCTGGCGTCGCGCAAATATGCTCGGATTGTGCAGAAGCTTGGCTTCGATGCCAAGTTTGCAGAGTTCAAGATCCAGAATATTGTCGGTAGCTGTGACGTCAAGTTCCCGATTAGATTAGAGGGTCTTGCGTACAGCCACGGGCAATTTAGCAGCTACGAACCCGAGGTCAGTATCATTGGATTTGTCGTCCGTGCCGACTACTGATCATATGAGCAGCTCTTCCCCGGCCTCATCTACCGCATGCTTAAACCAAAGGTTGTCTTGTTAATCTTTGTTTCGGGGAAGATAGTTTTGACTGGTGCAAAGGTACAGTTTTAATATTTGATTCTTTTTGTCTACGTGTCCTTGCTGACACAGTCGTTTATTCATATAGGTTAGAGAAGAGATTTATACGGCATTCAACACCATCTACACGGTGCTGTGCGAGTTCAGGAAGCCTTGACGTCGCCGATTGGTTCTCTTCCTTTGCCCTTAGCACAACGCCGGACCGCACAAAGTGCTATAGCGCTTGTCGGCGACGCGAGTCACTGTCTATTGCATGCGGGGTGAGCCATACAAATTGCTACTAGTACCGAGGGTCATGGCCGGGGAGCAGACGTAGTGCACGGACATTTCCCATCCTTCCCTCTTCACTCAATAATCCCCATACACGTACAATTCAATTGACTTCTGCATGATATCATTATCAATGTGGCATATCATTCACAAATAAAAGGTTTTCAAGTGTAGCTTGTGTAGATGGTAGGGACGAGTGGTGTATATGCGAGTCATTTTAATGGACCCTTATGCCGGGTAGAGCAAACACGATCTAGCGATAATCGTGACTCGGTCGGACTGTTGGTCGCTACAATTATTCTAGACGACCATCCGCCTCATCCAACCGCAAAAAGCACCAGGATGTCCGACGCAGTGTCAAAGGACCCGGCCCCAGTATATTCGCTTGCTACAGCTCTGGGTGAGACGAAGATCTCTTCGTAAGGCTCACCTCCGTGCGTCTGCATTATTCGGTTAATCATCCTCTTCAGACGCCAACATGATGGCGCTGCCAGCGTCCCTAGCACTGCGCCAGCCATCAAGCCAGCCGATCCGTCTTTTGCGCACGAGCAGGTCGTCACCCCATGGGCCGTCCAGGGCTCCGTTTCTGCGGACGGGAAGCAGCTCGCGATCGACTACGACAAGCTGATTGATCAGTTTGGGACACGCCGTGTCGATGCTGCGTTGCTCGAACGGTTCAAGAAACTCACGGGGCATAAGCCACATCCGCTCTTGCGAAGAGGGATGTTCTTTTCCCATCGGTCCGTCCCATTGATTTCTGGCGGGAAGAGCGCGACGTTGATGTATCCACCATTGCCTTTGCGTAGGGAGTTTGACCGAATCCTGGATCGGTACGAGCAGGGGAAGCCATTCTTCTTGTATACCGGTCGGGGACCGAGCAGTGATAGCATGCATATCGGGCACATGATCCCGTTCCTTTTTACGAAGTAGGTCTTCTTACGCCGCCCCGTTCTCAGTCTCATGCCAGAACAGGTGGTTGCAGGATGTCTTTGATGTCCCACTGGTCATCCAACTAACAGGTAAGTCGCTCTCTCGTCCAAGGATCAGGACTGACTTACTCGCTTCTCTGACTCAGACGATGAAAAGTTCTTGTTCAAGCACGAGCTCAAGCTAGAAGATGTACGGAGGTTCTCTAGAAGCAATGCAAAAGACATTATCGCCGTCGGCTTCGATCTCAAGAAAACGTTCATATTCAGCAACCTTGAGTTTGTCGGCGGCGTTTTCTACCACAACGTCGTCAAGATCTCTCGCCAAATTTCCTACAATCAGTCAAAGGCCACGTTCGGTTTCACCGATTCGTGAGTTTGGATCCCTCGCGCGCTAAAAGTATTTTTGAAGGCTAAACCGTGACGTTTCGTCAGAGACAACATTGGCAAGATACACTTTTGTTCCATTCAGGCCGCACCCTCGTTTTCCAACTCCTTCCCCCAAATATTTGGCGAAGTGAGCAACATCCCCTGTCTTATTCCCTGCGCCATCGACCAGGATCCCTACTTCCGACTGACGCGAGACGTCGCCCAAAAACTCAAGTACCCCAAACCGGCACTCATCCACTCGCGATTCTTTCCTGCCCTCCAAGGACCACAGACGAAGATGAGCGCCTCGGATGCCAACTCGAGTATATTCATGAGCGATACCCCGAACCAGATCAAGAACAAGATTAATAAACATGGGTTCTCCGGAGGGCGGGAGACGGAGGAGGAGCATAGAAAGTACGGAGGAAACACGGATGTGGATGTTGCATACCAGTATCTGAGCTTCTTTTTGGACGACGACGAAGAGTTGAAGACGATTGGCGAGGTGAGCTTGGAACTTGTGCCTGGGCGAACGCATGTCTCAACTGACGGGGACGGTTGGTGTGTTAGGATTATCGCGCGGGGCGACTGCTCACTGGACAATTGAAGGCAAGGTGTATTCAGATGCTCCAGGCACTCGTCAAAGATTTCCAAGAGGTGTGCATCCCCTGTCTTTGATCAGAACCATGGATATTCATAAATCTCGCAGAGAAAGGCCAAGGTCACAGAGGCAGATGTGGACGCCTTCATGGACGCCACCCGTAAGATCGACCCATCCTTCGGCAAGCCACCAGCCCAGCCTTAATACATGAGATCCGGAGAATCTCTCGGGCGATCATTCGTGTTTATGAGTGCAGAGCATAGAAAACTATAAATTTTTGTATCCCATAGTATCTGTACGCATTGTGACATATGAAAACAAAGAGATGAAGACATGTTATACATTTGAGTAAAGTAACCTGCAAAGATCGTCCGGCGTACAACTGTCCGGAATGCCACAGTCAACGCAGCCCACCGCTGTGTACGTTTAAATAATAAATCACACCCTTCGTGAACGTACGTGCCACACTGTGACTCGCTTAAGCCACCCATGGGTAAGTTTCCAGCCAGGCAGATTACTTAACCCTGGGATCGTCTCGACGGGCTTCACCTTATCCGGGACACCAACGTCGCCTTTCCCACCGACATCACCATTGCAATGGGTCATGTCGCTGCTGTCCTCGTCCTTGTTCCAGAAGAACGGCAAGGTGGACACCTTGTGGTGTTCCCACGCATCGATCGCATCGATTGCTGCCTGCCCCCAATCAAAGGTCTCGTGTACCGTGTGATCGGCTGGCCCATCGACAAACACCACGAGTTTTTCATTCTCGGGCCGGATGAAGCCCTCCCGAACGCCGTTCCGGATGAGGTCACGGAGCGGGTTGTAATACGAAAAAACGTTGATGAGGATGACGGCTATCGGTGATTGAGTGGAATGTAAAAGCTGTGAGACGAGATCGAAAGATGTAAATTGAGGTACGGCTTACGTTTATTATGGATGTTAAGTTGGTTCCAGGTGACGACTTCCAGGATCTGAGCAAAGAACACGTTCCGTCAGCGTGAGTATGGGCACAGCCGACCGGTGCATCCTTACCTCTTCAAATGTGCCAAACCCACCAGGCAGGCCGATAAAGGCGCCTGAGCGTTTTGCCATTTCAACTTTACGTTCATGCATCGAATTCACAACAATCTGGTGGGTCATGACGGAACAACATGTTAGCGAACGACGTATTCATCAGCGCGTGCACGGGAAGGCGTGGTCTGCGCGTGCGTGCCAAGAGCGCAAAGAACTCACCGTTTCCATCTATTTGTGCGGTAACAAGGCGAGAAACTGGTCAGCATTCTGGGCGTGCGCAGAACATCATCCATGGGCCCGAGGATCCCAGGATACGTACCTCGCCTCTCCGCTTGTCCAACAGTTCAGCGACCGAATTGGATTTTGGGTGGCCATTGCCTTTATCCTTCTCGCCGCCAGCAGCGAGGATCGCGTATGGGATGATTCCCGTGACTTTACCGCCCTCGTTGGCGACGGCACCGGACACGACACCCATGATGCCGCTCTTGCCGCCTCCATATACGAGGGGTCGGTTTGCTGCTACGAGCGCATGTGCTACGGCTGTGTAGAACACATTGTTCAGTCACACGACAGGAAGGGAATTAAAAGTATAATGATAAGAGGAACGTCTATCAAGCGAGTGATCGACAACTCACACAGCGCAGCCTGCTGGAAGGCCTTTTGATGGCCAAAGGAGGCAGCACAATATACTGCCACTGCGCGAGAGTCGGATGGAGCAACCATTGCTAGCTCGAGTTTTTCTGTGAGAACCGGGGACTTTCCAGCAGGGGAAACAGCAGCGATAGGGGGGGAATCCGAATCCGAGTCTATTGGGGAAGGGGTCGAGGCCGATTGGGGGAGGTTGGAAGGAAGGAGTAATTGGGCCATTGCCTGGCGACTTGGGTTCGTATTTAAGCGTACGGGGGACGCAAAGCTAGTGCGGGAGATTGCCGAGCGATCGGTAGTACGGAAAACTCGACGTTGCAACGAGGCACCGTGGAATGCCAAATGGACCGCCCCCTTCCGTGCTGCCAGCGTGCAGGTCAAGATCCGTCACAGCGATTAGTATGTCGACCTTCTCAATCCGTCGCAGCTTTACAAATGAATGTCATGTGCTCGAGAAGGATATACGTGATGCAAGTGACTGCTCCCCATGATGTATTCTGTTCATGAGCACCCACGCTGATCCCACTGTAGCATGCTTGATCCTCCGCACGTCATCTAACGTCTGGTGTAAATCATCCGAGTACAAGGCCCGATCCCGAGTCAGGCGACAGAGGACTACCACGCTGTCAACAGGCAAGTGTATCGGGTTTGGCAATTGAGATTTCGCTCTACGAGCTTTGCCAATAGGTTACTGGAGAGAACATTGGACGGAATTGATGGCGAGCTGAACACACTCAAGATTTGGATGGCGCATATTCTTCGATCGTCGGGATATCGCATCACGTGGTGTTATCAGATCACGTGACTAGTTTTACGGAGATCGTCGGACTCCGAAGGGCGTCCGAAGAGTCGGGTACTAGCGCTGCGGGAAGTGATCCTGTTTCAGATCACCAACAAATAATCCAATGACTATTTCACCCCCAGTCAGAAGCCACCAGCCACAGGCCCGCCCCGCATTCTTCCGCCCACCTGGATCCACCGCACTGGATCCGCGACCACCGAACGTTGGATCGGGTCAGCCAGTCAAACCGAAAAGGATGTCAAAACGCGCGCCCGACTACCGGTATTTCCCACCCCTCTTCCCCCACACTTCTCCCTCTGAAATTGCACTCCACGAATAGAGGGATAACACCTGTGCCAATAGGATCTTCATAATAATCCATCAGTACCCATCCTCTGATCCGCGGACCCGGGTCCGTTCGCGACGTCATGGCGTCGCCTGCTTCCGATAGAGTACATTTCTGATATTCATGATCGACCAACTTACGTTGGCGAATTGCGTGATTCGAGCTCAGTTGAAACAACAACCATTGGCCGACTCGGTCGTTTACGCCTTCGAACCCAAGGCCCCATTTCGGCCACCCAAATCCGCGGGCGATTACGGGCGGTAAGGCCAAGGGTAAAGAGGCAGCTGAAGTGAAAGAGATCGAAAGGGTTGGAATCGGAGAGTCAGGTGGTGGAATAAGGATTTCCGTAGATAACGAGGCCTTTTCGGATATAGAGAAAAAGGAAGGAATACCATACCTATCTCGCTCTAGGTAAGCGATGTCGAGAACCAGGGTTCGGGGAGTGACGGGCCAACATACGAACTTACCAGTCATGGGTTCGGACCAGGGTCCCATCACATTCCCACAGAAAACCTTCTTTTGCGCTGTCCGGCCAAAGTGGTGGGTGGATCCCATTGGCACCGTTCTTCCAACCATCGCTACCAAACCGACTGAACATGACAGCTTTGCCTCGGACTTCTCCGAGACAGGGTATTCGGTTTTGGAGAAACCACATTTGCAGTCCGCCAGGTGACGCTACGATTTCTTCATGGACTAATTTAGGAAACAATCTTGTGTCGGAGTCTTCTTGCTTGATAGAGACTACAACTGTTTCACTCGCTGTGATAGGCGAAGTGAGAAAATTATGCAGTGTGACGAGCATACCCGCGAATGGAGTAAACTGGGGGAATATTCCATGGTATGCGATGAGTCGACCATGTACGATGGAGAGTCGAATGTCAACCATGCGAATCCCTGCATGTAACTGGGTATCCAAGGGTCTATATTGGCATTGTGAAATGGGCCAACCGTAGAACGCCATTGTTTCATGCGTGCCTGTATCGGGATCAGCAAAACGATCTTAGGAAGAACGGGCAAGACCAACCCGGAAGCACCAGGGATGAAAGAGGTACCGAATTTGGGATGCTTGCAAGGAAGCACGAGGTATCTCTGTAGGGAAACACAGCCAATACATGATGTTTGCGGGACATCTATTTGAACATGGAAGTTATTAGCGCAACCCTGGGTGGTTCCCATGTATGATGCTACACACCCGATTGCGATATATGGCCCAGGGGGAGTCACCTTGCACTGTGACCCGCTGCCAAGCTCTCCCGGGTGCCATAGTAAGTTTGACTGCGACCGAACTTGCGCTTTCAGCGACAGTAGTGAGTTCTTTTGAGCTGGCATCCCAGTGCGAGCTTCCTGAGAACCTGAGGGATGTGCATTTCGGTGAGAATTGCACGCTTTCAGAGAAGGGGGGGACCAAGAGGATGTGCTCGTTGCCCGTATCCTTCTCAAACTGGCAAAGGAGGTTGTCATGCGTCTGGTTTGAGATTGTGAAGCGCATGACGAGTGAGACGTGACTGCGGGTCGGACGGTGAGTCGGTGTCAACACAGCTCGCAGCTACTTGGGGCTGGTTCCCACATGATAATAATGGGGAAAGCTACATTGCTACCGAGCTGAACTGACTACCGTCGAGTTAGTTTACACTCAGGCTGAGTGTAGTTCGGCGGGGTCACATTCACGTGATGTGACATACGCGTATTCGCTCAATCCCCCTCTCCCTCATCACGGTAGCCATGTCACAGCCATTTCTTTCACAGAGTCAGCGTCAAGAAACAATTCCGGTACACTGGCTAGCACGGCGTGATGCTGAGCCTCTCTAACAACGTCTACTTACATACAGGTCCTCACCGCATCTGTTCGCGATGTGAGATTCTTTGCGGCGCTCTTGAAGGGAATCAACTTTTCAAACGTGAGTCCTTGTCCGATTAATGAGCGTATCGAATGCCAGCATGAACTCCGATTCGAAATCTTCGTCACCGCCGATCGGACCAGCGTGCATCCGTCACCCTAACCGCCGACGCCGCAATGGGCATGGTTGTTACCGTGGAAGAAGCGCATTGTTTACTTGGTACGTCCACCGGACAGCCAGCCTCCGTGCTGCTGCACCGCCGCCTCCCGTCGTCCCTATTCATTTAGTTATCTTCACAATTAACCCCCGTCACCGGATCTCCACAGCAACTTCCTACATTTATCGTGATCACTTTGACGAATGGAGTTATTCGCCCGACCACTCTCGCCCCGAAAACTCGCAGCCTGCACAGCAGACACCTGACCGTGATCCAGACCCGACAACGTTTGAGATACCGCTCACCACACTCATTGAGTGCCTCGGCGTCTTCGGGACGGCAAATATGACCTCCCATTCGAGTGCCCCCAAGCCAAAGAAATGGCGCAGGGAGGACGACGCGTCTGACGAAGACCGCGGTGATGCCAAAGGAAAAGGACGAGGTGCCCCATCCAACAGCCGACAGCAAGCCGGCGCAGCACATGGGCTGGAACACTTTTTTGGGGGAGGGAATGAAAAAAGGACCAGCATGCGGCTTTCGTATGCAGGACCTGGATACCCGTTGACGTTATTACTGTAAGTATCTTGCCTCACCTTTTGGTCTTCCCATGTTCCCATGTCCCCATATCCCTTCCGTCTTTTGTTCCCGTATCCCGACTTTCCTTTCACTCGTCGCGGTTCCGTCCGTTCACGGATTGGCTCGGTGAGGTAATGACGAACGCACAAACTCTGCCTCATGTTAATAGTGCCGAGGATTCTTCGGGCCCCACGACGACATGCGAAATCACGACATTTGACCCAGAACCCAATATAGAACTTCCCTTTGACGGCGATCAAACGTGAGTGTCTAATATCTCACTCGTGCGCCCTGCGCGACTGACCACACGCATATACCCATCTCCCTCCCCTTTCTTGCTTGTTCATTTGCTCCAATTTGTCCAACGAGGCAGTGTGTTGAAGATTATATTCAAGGTCAGAATCATTGTGGTTCAGCGCGCGCGCTTCCGATGCATTAAACTGATTCCTAATTAAATTTTTGATTTTGATATACCCACCTTGTGCATATCTGCATATAGTCCTCATTGTGGCTCCGAGACGCATTGTCCGAACTCGATCCTTCATGTGAAAAAATTACTTTCATCAGCAATCCTGCTGCGGACGCTGCGAGGAGTGCCGGTCAACGGGGGGGGAGCGCAGAGGGAACGGCGGGCGTCTCGAAGCCTCTCTTCCGTATCAAAGCGTCCGGAGATTTCGGGACCACAGAGGTGTGTATGACTTTTATCATCTCTGATTATCCCCCGTGGTGTCCCTCCTTTGCCGTGGTGATGGAACAGAAACGTAGTATTAATTTTTGACATTGAACTGTGTAGATGGATTACCCGAACGATAGGGAGGTATTGGAAACCTTCGAATGTTCACGGCCTGTATCGGTCAGGTAAGACGTTTCGCTTCTCTGTTTATTGTCACTCGAACGATGACGGGTCGATTCACATAGTTATCGCTTTGCGCATATCTCGCACGCCATCCGAGCGCTTCAAAGCTCAACAAAGACTTCCTTGCGGATCGAAGCGGAGGGATTACTTAGTTTGCAGTTTCTAGTCCCTGTACCAAAAGCCAGGGGAGGCGGGTCTTCGGATTCATTCATAGAGTTTAGGGTGCGCACAACGAGTACCTCAGGGGATATATTCTCACATGCCTTCACAGTGTATGGCATTGGACGACGAAGTTGCATGACCGGGGCTCATCATAGCCATGTCTTTGCGGAAGGGGTGGTCTTTGGATTGTCGCCCGGCAGACAGTGAATAATGCGGGAAACTCTAAGGTATATATAAAAAGCAGCCGGACAGCAAAATGATCAGAACAGGCCATCGAAATATGCCGTGGTGCTATCCTTGGGCCTGGGCGGGATGGTTGCGGTTGATGGGGGTACTTCGCGGGCAGGTGGAAGGTAGTCAGCGATGATCGAGTCAAAAGAGGCTGGTGTTGATGGCACTATTGAGGAGAATGAGCATGTGTCTTTGTCTGTAGAGGAAAGTGACCTGCCATGCGGTGCTGGTTTTGACTTGGCTGCAAATCCCAATACAATCAGCTGGCGGATGGCATCGCCATCCAAAGGCTGGAAGCACGTCGTTTCTAAGTAGGGTTTCGAGGCGATTGAGCGAGACTTACCTTGGCAGGTGGCTCTGTCTTTGCGGGTGCTGCTGTCTCCTTCTGCGGCAGCTTGTAGGTACCAAGGGGATTTGAGGCCTTCCCAAGGTATGCAAGGACGTCTCCTTTGGTCAACATGCCTCGAACACCGGTTCCCTTGATGGCCTCTGCATTGGTGACATCACCTTCAATGAGCAAACGGACGACGGATGGGATCAAATGCTTGGAATGTGTTGGACGATGGGAGTGTGTGTTTGGCTGTTGGGCAGGTTCAGGTGTCTGGGATGGAGGCGATGACGTAGCAGCAGATGTCTCGGGTGTCGGGGCAGGCGCTGATGTAGGCTCCTCCTTCGGTGCTTCGAGGTTGGATATGTCGTCACCTTCCTCTGCGAGGAGCGCAATAACCCTTCCGACAGACACATTTTTAGCGCCATCTGGGGCCTGAGTGGGCGTAAGGGTACGTGCGAGGGCGGCTACGTCTCAGCAGACGTACCAGGATCTTGCCCAGGATGCCTTCCTCCTGTGCCTCCACGTCGATCATTGCCTTGTCCGTTTCCTGAAACGTGTAAGACGAACTGAGCCGGGTCTACACGACATGACACGCACGATTTCGAGCAAGACCTCGCCAGCGGAGAAGGATTCACCTTCCTTTTTTTTCCAGGAAGTGATGCCGCCCTCCGTCATCGTGGGCGACATGGCTGGCATCTCAAGGTTGGTAATGGCACGACGGGCGGTGGATTGGTGCAGGCCTTTACATGTATGAGCGCGACGGCGCAGAAAGAAAGTGAACGGGTGAACATACATCTGCGGGGGACCGTCCGGACGAGGTGGGCAGCGGTGCGAAACGACATTGCGTGGGGACGACTCGCTGACGAGCTCTCAAGTTGCTCGCCGGAAAGCGACCCCCTTCTAGCCGCGTGACCCCCCACCGTAAAGAGTCGACCCCCCGTCGTGGGCCCTCCAGCTGTCCACATCGTAGACCGGCCAGCAGCCACAGACGAGCGCGTCGCCGGCGACATTGGCGACGAGAAATTCCAATCTGACATTGGCTCGCTTTCGGTCTCGCTTTTACACCCCAGCGAGGACCGCGCAAACCACACGCACGCCCGATTCCAAGTTCACGGTAGCATGTCCTCCGAGTCATTGACAGAGTGGACAAAGTCGCTGGTAGCACACCGCGTGGCACAGCTCGAGTAAGCCTTACCGTCCATCTCGGGCTTCCCGCTAACGACTTCACAGCGAAATCATACACCGGAGAAATGCGCTTCTTCGTGAGATGTACTGCATGATCCAACAGAAACACAACGTCGGTGCGCTCACCCTGGGTGAAACCGGTCATGGAAATGATGACGAGGACGAGGATGAGGCGTTGAAACAGTTTATGGACAGGTTCGATCTTAGCAAGGAGTGAGTGTCGCCCCTCGTTCTATTCCACCACCGATCAATGGCGCTGGTCTCGTGTGCCGAGATACACTGTCCTAACATTTGTTTTGACAGCCAAGAATCAGGTATGATATCCAATCTGTCCGACGGCGAGCTTTCCGTTCCGTCTCCTTCCGAAGATGTCACAGAAGGGCCGGGGGAACAAACTGCACCTGATCTTGATTCTCCAATGTCCGAACCACCTGTGTCGCCTACACGTGCCAAATCGCCGGTGCAGAAAGAAGAGGATGTGGAGGCTGAGAAAGAAGAGGACGAGGAGGCTGAGATTAACGACGTCGTGGAGGCTGCCGCAGAAGTCGAGTTCCCCACGTCACATCAATCCACCCCGTCCCTCCAGCGACCCAGGGAGGCACAGGCGAAGGAGGAGGAGGAGGAAGAAGAAGAGGAGGAGGAAGAACAGACGTCGCCCTTCGATCACCACACCAGCGTACCTCCATCGCCTCGTCCACCATCTCGCCCTGCATCGACCTCGTCGCATCACAGTCCCGCAGTGTCACGACACAGTTCGCGGTTCCGGTCACCGCCCATACCATCGCCGTCCCCCCGGCCCGTTAGTGTTCAGCCCGTCACCGAGGCGGTGGAGATGGACACATCGGAACCTATGGAGGACATTCGTGAAGAGTCACCCCAGTTGCTGCTCCCGTCTTCTTCACCCATATTTGTACAGACAACGGAAATCTACGCCCAGAGCGAGGACGCGCCCGTTGAGGTCGTGACGGCGACCGCCCCATCACCTTCGCCCATTCAAGAGGCTCCTCCGCTTCCGATGGTAATCCACACCGCCGTCGATGTCGCATCCATCCAACCGTCTCTCCTCATACCCACGCCAACATCTCCCGCCCCTGCACTGCCTGATTTTAGCTTTGAAGACACCGATGGTGAAACCCTTGAAGAACCTCTACAAGCGACTGGGCCAATGGAGATCCAACATCATCACTTCAATCCCACCTATAACGTCCCGCCTCTCAAAGCACTTCCCCCTGAGTATCTCCGCAAGGGTAAATCGTCGAAACAGAAAAAGAAAGATAAAGACAAGACGGACACCAAAGGTGGCAAGGAAGAGTGGGCGCCGCTTGGATTTGCCAGGTGGGGTGCCATCATCCGTGCAAACCCGATTTATAAAAAGGTATCGAGGGCAACCAAGTGTTTGAGCACAAAGGATTGGAGTGTACGTGTATTTACTCTCCTTTGGTCGCGTGCTGAACACTTGCGACTTTTTGCAGGTCGCAATTACAGAGCTGAGGCTTATGCGTACGCTGGAGCGTGTCGAATCGCTCGAAAATGTGGCGAAGTGGAGCTACAGGCAGCCAAAAAAGCAGCGAAATTTGGGAGGGATGACGAAGACGCATCGAGATTATCTGTTGGATGAGATGGTACGTATTCTTATTCGCACGTCTTGCACTGGCCATTTTCTGCTCTCGTGGGCTTCTACTGCCCTTCGTATAGATGGCATGATAAGGCTCATACTATCTACTGACGACAGAAATGGATGCGTGTCGACTTCCGGGAAGAACGCAGATGGAAACATGTTCTTGCCTTCAACATTTCCACTGCCGTTCTCGAATGGCACGAAGCCGAGAATCGCGAGGAGCGCATCAAACTAGGCATCTGTATGCACTGGAAGCCACCGCGCACGACCGACTCCACGACGAGTCCCTCGCAACAACGGCGACAACAACAGGACATGGAAGTAGACAATGATGGAGTCGCCGGCGAACAGTGTGACAAAGAGCACGCGTACAGTGATCAAGAGTCTGGAGATGACGATGACGAGGGGGAAGTGGAACAAAGGGACATCGTTGATGCTTTGGAGACAAGGAACGCACTTGAAGAAGCATTGGAAGGGAGTGGGTCGGTGTCGGGGTCGGGCGAGTCGGCGGAGAGTAGTCAGAGGCAAAGTATGGGCCCTGATGGCGTTCTGCGGCCGAAAGTGGAGGATGTAGAGGATCCGTCCGCGTTAGGGAATGTGAGTGGTGCGTGGCCGAGGGATGTAGATGCGATGGACGTCGACAACGTCCAGCCTGGCGAGGTCGAGGGGGGTAAGGCTGCAGATAGTGATGCTGGGAGGACGCAGACGACGAAGACGGAGGTGATTGATCTCGCGGGGCTTAAACCAGACTCGAGCGATCCAGTCCTGGGTTCGCAACCAAGCTCGGAATCCCAAAACAGCACCCTTCCCGTACGCAGCCCAAGCAAGTTGGCGCCGAAGTCGAACTTGTACGCACCGTTGAGAGAGCGAATCGCATACTCCGACGACAACAAATTGTTCGTGGACAATGACGACCTCGATCTCGTTAAAGCGCTTTCTGATCTCACTACCGATGATTCTCTGCCGCCCTCTTTTGATCTCGAGGCTGCACGTTCTCTCGACCTCTCCGACCTCTTCCCCGACCTCCAAATACTCGGTATGCCTGATGTTGCACCTTCCGAGCAGAAGAAGAGGTCCGACAAGAAGTCGGACCGGGATGACAGCAGACGCATTGACGACGCTGGGTACACGAAAATAGCACCCATGGGCAAATTCATGCTGTGTAAGCCCACATTACTCAGCCCTTTGCAACCCGTGAGGCGGTGGAAGAACGGGAGGTGGCTGCCTCCAGAGGAGCCTGCTGTCACGGAGGCCGAGAGTGTGTCAAGTAAGATTACCGACGAGCAACTTTCTGGTGAGTCCGAACCTTGATGATTGGTGAGTAACACGGGTCTCGTCTCATCGGTTCCTTTTCTTTGAAGAACTTTTCGACGGCGTGAGACCACAGACATTTGGAGGTACCGTCGCCCTTCATCCTTCAAAGGATAATAAAAAACGGCTCGATCATGCATGGAACCCTTCAGAAGATGCCCTCCTCAAATCCCTCGTTGAAAAGTACCCTTCCAATTGGACCCTTGTCGCTGATTCTTTCAACTCTGCATGCGTGACGATCTCAATCGACAAGCGGACGCCTTGGGAGTGCTTCGAGCGCTGGAACCTCAAGCTCGGGGGGAAGCCGAGTGGCGTTCCCAGCCATGCGGACGTGACATCACCTACGGGTGTGGATGGGACGTCGCCGCCTGCTACACCTTCTACGTCCACACAACAGGTCCAGATGACGACGAGGGGTGTGAAGCGCCTCGCGAACATCAATATCGGACAGGGCCAAGTCGGTGGGACGGGTGTGACTATCAGCTCAGACACAATCAAGAGACGAAGACACTCTCTTATGTATGAGACAATACGAAAGACCGCAAAGAAAAGGGAGGCGGCGCAGAAGGCTGCAAACAGTGCGTTTCTGTTTGTGATGACCTGTCTGTGAACCGTCGTTGAAGGACTTGCAGTGAACCAGAGGAAACCTCCAAATGTCCATGACACGCATGGTCAATATAACAAGATGCCGAAGCTCACTCCTGCCGAACTTAGCCGGATGAAAGCAGAGAAAGAGTCGAGGGATCTGCAGGAACTGATGGCACGACGGAGGAACGAGGAACTTCAGAGACAACAGTTATTGCGCGCGCAGGTCGTCCCTTTCTCGCTCTCGATGTAATTGCACCGTTTACTCACTGATATCCTGTGCAGCAAGCACCAGTCGCGGCAGCCGCTTCTGCCCAACAACCACAACCGCAACAACCGCAACAACCGCAACCACAACCACCACAGCAACACCAACACCAGACCGGCAATGGTGCTTCTCGACCAGCTACCCAACCTACCCAACCCGCTCCACAAATCCGTGCTCAATCTGCGGTCCCTCAAGTAAACATCTCTCAGCAACAGCGAATGCCCACTCCGATGTCGGCAGCGGCGGCCGCGCGCATGTCACCACAGCAAATGCTTCAGGTCCAGGCAGCGCAAGCGCAAGCGCGTGCGAACGCGATCACGGCTGTTACCCAGTCGCAGGCGCAAGTACATGCCCAACTACAAGCTCAAGTGCAAGCTCAAGCGCAGGCTCAAGGTACGCCTCAGGCCGCGCTCAGTAGTCTACCCACTGGTGCGCACCTCTCGCCTCCATACCATTCCCGGGCTGCGACGTCCTCGCCAGGAATCGGTGTCGCACAGCAAGCTTCTCCCCCTCGGACTGCTGTCACTCCTTCGAACGCTGGTGTGGTTGCCTCTCCACGCCCACCGTCTGCCCAGCCCCAACCGCCGATGCCATCACCGCAGATACCTGGAAACACAATCCCCCGCCCAGCAAACAACATCGCAGCGCATTATCTACCAGTGGTACCTCCTGGCACAAATTTCACACAGGAACAGATGGACCAGGCGATTAGGCTTTCCTCACTTATGCAGGTGAGATTTCTCGTGTGTGGGTCAAAGGTGAAGCGAATTTTACTAACACACGGCCTCGGTTTGGCCTGGTGCAGCGGACAACGATGGCACAGGCACAGCAAGGAGGACAGTACCCTCCACAGAACTAGCTGTACATGTCGTTGGTGGGCTATCGGACGTATTTTCATGTTGATACTTCTTTTCTTCACGTATTCCACACATTTCGTCCTCTCTAACCAATCATCGAGTGTGAGATCGCTGAGCATGTGATGGCATAGTAAATGACATTGCGGGTTTCGCTCTGTCATTACATGCTCACTTCTCCGCAGGATGTCGATGTCCTTGCCTCTTGAGAAGTTTGATCTCGCTGGGTAACGTGAAAAATTCACTGACACTGATTTCAAAGAAGAGTGCCGATTTCGGTCGAGGTCAGTCGCCTGATGACGAACTCGCTGCATGAGGCTGACCTTATTACAGAGATTGAGGCTTAGACTGGGTGGGCTGACGATGGCTGACACCTGGTCCAAACCTCGATTTCTGGCATATATAAGGCGAGCTATCGCAACTTGGTCTTCAGTTCCTTCTCTTGTTCCCTCCCGCATCTACTCTCTTCTCTGCGCTTTCCTCTCTTACTGCTATATTGCTTTCCAATGGCTACCTCCGCTATGTCGTCGATCGCTTCCGCTTCCGCGTTCGCATGTGCCATCGTTGGTCTTCTCCAGATGCCATCGTCGGGCGATGTAGACCAGGTCCCGGTTGCTTCCTGCCCACCAGGCGCCGAGTCCACGACCCTGACCGACATGCATGACGCTTCATCTCCTCTCAGCATGGCTAGCCATGATGTTCCAACGTTCGGCACGGCGCAACTGAAAGCTGGATTCGCTTGGTTGTACCAGTTGGTCGCTACGCTTGTCGTTCAGGTCGCCGTCATTGCGTCGGACGTCGTCTCACTCAAGGATCGCATCACCGCAGTCGAAGGTACACACCCACCCGCGTTGGTCCATGGCCAGGAAACCGAATCGCTCGCGCGACAAGTCAACGAGTTGTGCGAACTTGTAGCATCTCAGGAGGATCGTATTGCCGGTCTGGAGCGCTCGCAGCGCGGAGAGACGGAGTCGTACAAGAAGACGATCCAGGAACTCACCACCAAGGTCGACGAAATGAAGGTCGACGACGACAAGAAGGCCCAGTCGTTCAAGAACCTCCAGCAGTCGATGGAATGCCAAGCGGCGAGGATCACTGGGGTCAAGGCCGACACCGCCCGCAAGATCGCTCTCCTCCAGTCGGAGCTGGGGGGCGTTCAGACAGAGCTTGTCGCGGTCAAGACGATAGCCGTTCCTGTGAACGCCTCATCTGCCAGCCAGGCTGCGAAGGAAGCCCGGAGGGCGCGGATTCTTGCAAGTGTCGCCCAGCGAATGGAGGATGCAGAGATGGCAGAAGGTAGCAAGTTTCCCTGCCATCCTTCATTTGAGACGTGATCATTGGCTAACGTGGCGCCCAGAAATCGAAAAACTATGGCCTCTGCCTCCTGTCGTCGCACGAAGCTCAGCATGCGTTATGCCCGCAGCTTCGACTCCATCGGGTGGTTCATCAATCACGCACCCAAACTATAGTACGTGCCGCAGTTGTCTCGATTACTGCTTTGGCCGGTCTGACACTGCATGCTGTAGACAAACTCGAAGAAACGACGGCCAAGAACCTCGAGATTACCAAGGAGCCTCTTACCACTGCCCGCACAAATGTTATTCAGCCTGGCGCTAACAAGATACCCGCGATACCCATGATACCCATACCTACTAGTATACCCACGATACCCATGGGACGCCTGATACCCGCGAAGGGCAGTGGTAAAGAGAATAGGCCAGCATGCAACAGCTCGACGACGACGCTCCAATATACCAAGACGTTCCAGCCCGGTGCTGGACGGTCCCCGGACGTCTGCGACAAGCCCCCTACGGCGAGTCTGAAGAAGGCCCAGCCTGGTGCTGGATCACCTTCAAAGATCTCCGCGCTGCCAAAGCCTCGCAGGTCGATGCTACCGGCACCGCGGAAATCACATCTCCCTAGTCTTGCCAAGCATGCTGCTGTTGTCGATGGTAGTCCATCCGACGGTACGCCAGTCGGTGATCATGCTGCGAGTCGTGACTGATGCTTACCGGTTTCGCGTTGCTTTGCAGAAGTCAAGACTGTTTACCGTCCACCCGGGGGGTCTGCGACCCGGACGGGACAGCCGAAGACTGTCGAGGGTGCTCCCATCGCTACATCCCGACCTCCTTTGAGGTCTGTATGTGAGTGATTTGGCGTCTATCTTGTTGGTCTTTGTCTGACGAGTGCTAGTATCCGAGCCGACGCTAGTTGTGAAGGAACGTCCCGCTGTGTTGCCTGCATCGTCTTCCCTCGCTTCGCTGGATGCTGCATTACTAGCGATGCCGCTGGACGGCGACGACCTTTTGGCGCCCTTGCCAACGCTCAACTGCCCGAATGATGACCTGAGTTTCTCGGCAATAACCCCCATCCTTACGAGTGCGTTGATTGTTCCTCACGCGGTATATTCTACGCACTAATACATCTTGCGATTTAAGAAACGAAACGAAACCGCGACGACAAGTATGAAAGCATTTATGTTCCCCCCAAGCAAAGGAGTGTGAATGTCAAACCCTCGAGAAGTCCTCTAAAGTCCACATGTGGGTGATTCCGTGCTTTGCCCTACTTTGTGCTAACAAGTGCTAGCGGCGACACGGGCTGTAAAGGAGGTCTCGTTACCCGCATCATCATCGCTGGCGACTCTTGATGCGGCGTTACAAATGTTGCAAGGCGAAGGCGACATTTTGACGCTCCTACCGGGACCCGACTACCCCAGTGTGGACTTGAGCTTTTCAGCGGTGACACCCATTTTCCTAAGTCCGTCGATCCTTGCTTCTGCTGTGTTCCGTGCACTGACGATGATATCGATATCTCAGGGGCGAGACCGCATTGCAAGCGCGAAAGCATCTACGTATCCCCCGTGAAGACGGCGACTGTCAAACCCTCGCGAAGACTGTAGGTCAAATGGTCAGATCTTTCGACGGTCTTGCGACGAGCGCCGCTCTCCATCCAAAGGGGCTGACGTAGCCTTGCGCCGGCAGCAATGCCTTGCCATTGCACTTATGCCTACCATTGCTACGCTTTATCTGCCTATCCTTTATCCATGCCTACCTTTCATCTATGCCAACCTTTTATCTATGCCAATCCTTCATCTATGCAGCCTTCATCTCTGCCTTCCTCTCTGCAATGGGCCATGGTGCCTCTGGACAGTTTCGTCATGGACTAGTAGTGATAGGACACTACCGTAGTGCTAGCAGTTAGTGTAGACTGAATTGAATCCCCGATTTCGGAGTTTCAAGTTGTTGGGACCCCCGCAAGTTTGGAGTGTACGTTGACGTTGCAGGCTGGTTTCGCTCCGGCCTACGTGTTTTATTTTTCGACAGCGCGCTCCTCATCCAAAACGGCGTCGGCTGTTGGAAGCGTCAATAGACGCCCGGAGTCTTCAGCCAGGTCGTCGACGATGGATAACCCTCCAAATGCCAACATACACACCATCGTAAAGGCTCAAATTGTCTTCCTCCTCTCCACACTCACGGAGGACAATTTCGAGAGGAACCAGCTCGAAATACGTTCCGTATGTCTTCTCTTTTCTCCCCTTTTTCCTGCTCGAACCCTCACCTCGCTGCGCGACACAGCTCTCGGAGCAGCACGGTCTCGACACCTACCTTCACTTCATCCGCCGTCTCATCGTCCACTCTCAAGGCCGCCTCACCTTAGTTGCCCCTCCCTCCGTCTTTGACACCTCTACCGCCTTGACTTTCCGCCTCCTTGTCCAGGAAACGCAGCGTCTCGCTCGTGACCCTTTTCTCGCAGACCGATTCCGGGACGGCATAGACAAGGGCGAAGGGGACATCTTCAGGCACTTCGATCTTCTCCGATTTGTAGATCGTGTTTCTCTCAGGCCGCTTGAGAGACTCGTCTTAGCTTCGTCCATTGTCGTTGGTTCTACCCGCAAGGAGCTGGCCACCCAGGCTGCCACCCTCATCCGTGTCGACTTTGAGAACGCCGTCCTCTCTCTCTGCCAACACCCCTCCTTCGACCACGCTGATCTCTCCCCTCAGCAGATTGCAAAACTCATGTCAAACTTGTTGTCCGACTCTAATTCGGAAACCCCCGCTTTGGATGCCACCCAGCGCCAGGCCCTCATTGCGGCGGCGCAAGCCAAGTATGGACCGGAGATAGTTGCTCCTATCTTGCAGCGCATCTTCCCCACATTGAGGTATGCCATATGACGCACGCTCTTCGCATCACTATGCATGACTAATAGGGCCCTCTCACGCAGCCTTCCCCCTGGTGCATCCCTCGTCCAGACCCTGATTCAGCTGGGCCCGGAGATTACCAGCGACGCAGATACAGTTCGCGCGCTCCTTCTTCGGTTCGGCGTCTCTGATGCCAATCCGCCACGGGATGCCCAAGTTGTCGAGATCATATCAAGTTTGGCCCGGCTCGCTGCGGAGGGTACGACCCTGTGTGACGTGGGGGCGTTGGTAAGGGCATTGGGTAGTTTCGTAAGCTCTAACTTTACGAGCATGGCATCCGTCGTTGTTGACATGTTTTGTAGCATGTCAACCTTAGTTGGGCCAACGTCATCAAGGCATTTGACTGGCCTGACCGACACGGAGTCGATACGGCCACGCTGAAGTTGTTGATCGCCATCCTCCTCAACTGTCCTCGGGATGCCGATCCGCATGCAGTGATTGGGTTCTGGGGAATGTGGAAAAATTCGTTGTACCAACTGAAGCTTCTCGATGCCCTCTTATCTTTGCCCGCGGACACTTTCAATTTTGTGTCTTTGCCTGGGCACAGGATTGTCACTGTGGAAGACGTGGCGGCTGCGAGTCCTACGATCAAGTCATTGGCCGCCAACGTTCAGGGCCACACATGGAACTCTCTCGATCTTTTCGAGGTTCTAGTGCGACTTGCAGATTCGGACAATGCTGACATCCGGAATTGCGTGCGTGATATGCTGGACAAGGCACTAAAGATAAGCGCAGAGTTGGTGCATATGGGTCTACTTCAGGTTCCGGTATGCCGTTTCTCCCATTTGTTTGAACGTTGTGTGACACCTATCATAGGATCAGAACTGGGGTGACATTCGTCTCGAGTATTCTCGCAAGTTGTTGGCTATGTTTCTGGCAGGTCACCCGAACCATCAGCTTGTCTTCATGCGGTTGTGGCAAATCGATCCTGCATATCTTCTCGGCGCCTTTCGTGACTTTTATGACGAGAGCCCCCTCAACATTACTCGGATTTTGGATGTTGCGCAAGATCTCAAAGTGAGGCCACAATCTTTTCACGTGTCCAGATTGCCATCTAACTTGCTGTAGATCCTAGAAAACCTTTTGGACTCACGGCCCTTTACCTTTGCTCTTGACGTCGCTGCATTGGCTTCTCGTCGGGAGTACTTGAACCTCGACAAGTGGCTTGCTGACAATGTCACTGCACACGGGGCCGAGTTCCTTCGCTCGATGATCAATTTCTTGGAAGTCAAGATGGAGAGCGAAAAAGTCTCGAGGATGTCCGATCCTGCAGTGGATGGTCGCACTATGCCTCTTAACCCCCAAACTATCGCCATCTTCCTCCGCACCCTTCGAAACAAGTTAGTGCTTTATTTCGGTATTTGAATTTCAATAACACGACTCCGTCACATAGCTCCGCCAAAATGCCCCGCGAAGACATAGATTATTGCCTCGAAATCCGCAACGCTTGTCTGCAAATCCACCCACGACTCATGAACCTCATCCCTGGTACCGACACCGAACCTGGCTTTGCTGTCGTCAATTATTCGGCCGAGATTGAGGCCGAAGTTGATGCTATATACAAGGAAATGTACGACGAACAAACGACCATTGACGAAGTTATTGCCCTTCTCCAACGCAGCAAAACCTCATCCGACCCTAGAGATCACGAAATCTTCTCCTGCATGCTCCATTTCCTATTCGACGAATACAAGTTCTTCCAGTCTTACTACCCCGCCCGCGAGCTGGCTATGACTGGTTATCTCTTCGGCTCAATCATCCAACACGAATTAGTTGATCTCATCCCGTTCGGGATAGCGCTTCGTTACGTCGTCGACGCCTTGAGCTGCCCTCCCGAGACCAACTTGTTCAAGTTTGGATTGCAAGCTCTGGCCCGGTTTGAGAGTCGTCTTCCGGAATGGCAGCCACTCTGTCAGGCGCTGTTGGGTATTCCACATTTGATGGAAGCTCGTCCGGACCTTGCGGCTGCTGTTCACCGGGCAATTGCTACTGGAGTAGATGGGTCGAATGGGGACATGAGGGTTCTCACAGTTGATTCAACTCCGGTGTTCACGGCTATCCAGCCTGACGAGCTAGACCCCGAGATTGTCACTCCGGCCGAGGAATTATCCGACAAGGTTCTGTTCATTGTGAACAACCTTGCACCCAGCAACTTCGACACGAAACTTACGGAGATGAAGGACCACTTTGATGATACTTTCGCAAGGTGGTTTGCCAATTATTTGGTTGACCAGCGGATCAGTGCGGAGCCCAACAACCACCAACTTTATCTTCGTTTCCTGGACGCCCTCGAAAAGCCCGGGCTGAGCAAGCTCATCCTCCAGGAGACATTCATCAAGTCGGCCGTGATGCTTAACAGCGAAAAAACGATGCAGGTCACGTCTGAGCGGGCAATCTTGAAGAACCTCGGCTCTTGGCTTGGGTCCATCACGCTCGCGAGGGACAAGCCTGTCCGTCACAAAAATCTTTCCTTCAAAGATCTCCTCGTCGAGGGCTTCGAAAGTGGGCGGTTGATTGTTGCTATTCCATTTGTGTGCAAGACTCTTGAACCCTGTGTGAAATCCAAGGTGTTCAAGCCCCCGAACCCATGGCTCATGGCCGTCGTCTCGCTTCTTGCGGAGCTCTACCACTTTGCCGATCTCAAGCTGAACTTGAAGTTTGAAATCGAGGTGTTATGCAAAGGGCTTGATATTGATCTCGACACAGTCGAAGCGACTACGATTCTCAGAAACCGACCCACGGCCGATGCTTCTGCCCCTGCGCCTGGTCTTCCCGATTATGTCAATGATTTAGACTCGTTGCCGATGAACGGGTTTGAGCGCGGGGGGATCCAGGGCGATGGACAGGTCTTGTCACTTGGCTCTGCCGCCCCTACCGAGACTCAGAGGGCGATTGGGGCGCATATTGAATCGATTTTGGCTGGGTTGGCATCGAGTGTCATCATCAGTCCCCAACTCGCGCCGTTGCACGTCAATCACTCGTTCAAGAGGGCTGTCCAGTTGGCTGTCGATCGCTCGGTTCGCGAGGTATGCGTGGTCCTTTGTTGTGATGGAAGGTTGTGTGCTAACTACAGTCTTTTTTAGATAATCGTGCCTGTCGTCGAGCGCTCGGTCACGATTGCAGGCATTTCTACCCGAGAGCTTGTTACGAAGGACTTCGCTATGGAGCCCAGCGAGGATAAGTTACGCAAGGCTGGCCATCTGATGGCTCAGAAGCTCGCTGGAAGTCTTGCGCTGGTGACCTGCAAGGAACCTCTCAAAAGCAATCTCGGTGGACACCTTCGTACGACCCTTGTTGACCACGGTTTCAGCGAACAAGTGATTTCCGAGCAAGTTCTTTCCATCCTTGTAGCCGACAATGTGGATGTTGCTTGTTCCGCCATAGAAAAGGCTGCGATGGAACGCGCGGTGGCGGATGTTGATGAAGGCTTTGCGACATCCTATGAAGTTCGCCGAAGGCACAGAGAACTTCGCAGCGGCCAGGCATTTTGGGATCCCGCTGCTCCTCCCACCAACTTTTCGGTGGTTCTCCCCGATCCTTTGCGTATCAAGGCCACAGGCCTGCAGCCTCATCAAGTTGCTGTGTATGAAGATTTTTGTGAGTACTCTGTGGACTGTGCCGCCATGTTACTAATGCGGAACCACAGCTCTCGACCCCAAGCGGCGGCCCTCTACTATGAGCCGACCTTCCTCGGCGGCGCCATATTCGCGTGCTGACCAACTTCCTCCTCCCATTTATACTGGCTCTCCTGCGCCGGAGCAAGGGATGAATGCTTTGAGCCACCCAGAGGCCATGGAACGGTTTACGGTTTGTCCGATAATTGCTGATGTTGGCCTCATACTAACTCGAGTTCAAGATCACCGTCAGGGACCTAGAGAGTCTTGTTGTTCAGTTGCCCATCACTTCTCTCTCAGCACTGCCTTCGAACCACGATATTCGCCACTTGGTCCGCCAGGTGCTCTACATCGCTGCTGAATCGGTTGACCACCACCGCACTCCACTCTTGATGTCTCAGAAGATTGTGCAATTGCTGTATAAGACATCGTCTCAGCTAGGTAGGGAAATTTACGTGGCACTGCTGGATCAGCTATGCCATTCCTTCGAGGACGTTGCCAAGGAGGCCATCACCTGGCTTTTATATGCCGAGGATGAGGTTTGTAGTTTGTCAAACTTTGCTTGTGCTCGTGCTGACGTCGATGCAGCGCAAGCTCAACATTCCAGTGACCGTCACTCTTCTCCGCAGCGGACTGGTGAACACCTCGCTTCAGGATCAGCAATTGGCCAAGAGCTTGTTCCAGGACCCTCGTCCGACCCTGCAGAGTTTTGCGGCTGGCCTGGTCCGGGAGTGCTTGTCCAGTGACCCGCCTGTCGCATCCCAAAACCAACTGACATATTCGATCGAGGTCTTGGGTCAACTCGTCCAAGCTGGAAAAGCCAATGAAGAGTAGGTGTCTATATTGCACTATTTCCTAATAACATGATTTCACGTGCTTCCAATAGTGTCCAACGTCTGTTCGACGACCTTCGTGGTGTCGTGAGGCGACCGAGCAACGCCGTCGCTTCCGATGCGGTTGTTATCAGGCAGCCTTCGGTCAAACCTGAGACTGAGCAGCTTAGGGAGAAACTATTTTCCTGGTTCCAGCAATGGGTCACTATCTTCCAACGTTCGCACTCCCCAGAGAAGGCCTTTGTCCCTTACATCACCCAGCTCACCAAGCAAGGCATCCTGAAGGTCGAGGACGTCTCTTCGTTCTTCTTCCGTGTCTGCGCCGATTCCAGCGTCAATAGCTACCTCAAGTGCGTCGCAGCTGGAGAGTTCGACTACGCTTTCCAGGCTCTGGATGCAATGTCACGCTTGATCGTCTACATCATCAAGTACCATGGGGACGCTTCTGGTGTCAACAATGACCAGGCAAAAGTGCACTACCTCACTAAAATCTTGTCGATCTTTGTCCTCGTGTTGGCCAATATGCATGAAGACCAAGGGATTATGTTCCAGCAGAAGCCGTTCTTTAGATTCTTCTCCAGTCTTATCAATGACCTGCACGCAATGGAGGCGAACCTGGGATCCGCATACTTCCAGTTGTTGACCGCCATCAGGTACGCCCGATCTGATGAAACGGTGCTATTGCTCATCATTACGATTTTTCAGCGACACTTTCAGTTCACTACAGCCCACCTACTTCCCTGGTTTCGCATTTTCCTGGCTGAGTCTGGTTTCTCACAGGCATTTCATGCCCAAATTGCTCTTATCCGAGAATCGAGAGGGCTGGACCGCGTTCCACAAACTTCTCTTGTCTCTCTTCAAGTTCTTGGCACCATTCCTCAAGGAGGCAGACCTTCAGCTTGCCGCTCGCGACCTCTACAGAGGCACACTCCGCCTGCTTCTCGTTCTCCTTCACGACTTCCCCGAATTCCTCAGCGAATACTACTTTAGTCTTTGCGATGTCATCCCTCCCCGCTGCATCCAACTCCGCAACATCATCATCAGCGCGTTCCCTCTCTCCATCGCCCTTCCTGACCCCCACTTGCGCAACATCAAATTCGACTCGATCCCCGAAATGGGCCCCATTCCACCCATCCTGTCCGACTTTGCTTCGGGCGTTAAAAGTGCTGATCTCAGAAATGGTCTGGATCAGTACCTTCTAAACCGAGGTGCCCCCACTTTCCTCGCTTCACTTAAAGATCGCTTGAAGTTATCCGTGGTCCCGGAAGGCACCACCGAAACTTACAACCTTTCCCTCATCAACTCTTTGGTGATGTATATCGGAGTGTCGTCGGTCGCACAGGCGAAGGCGCGCAGCGGGTCGTCTGTCTTCGTCCCAAGCGACCCAGGCGTCGTTGCTTTACAGTACCTAGCTACTAATTTAGATGTTGAAGGTGAGGATTCGTCTGTTCGCTTTTTGTCTACGTGTTCATGTGCATCTTTAGGACAACACCATCTCTTGAGTTCCATGGTGCTCCACCTGCGATATCCTAACGCCCATACCCACTGGTTCTCCTCCCTCTTGCTCCACCTCTTCGTTGAGGTCAAGGATGATTACTTCCGTGAGGTGATGACTCGTGTTCTCTTAGAGCGTTTCATCGTCCACCGTCCCCACCCATGGGGAGCACTGGTCACGTTCATTGAACTTCTCAGGAACCAGAGATATGAATTCTGGAGCAAAGAGTTCGTTCGTGTTGCCCCTGAAGTTACCATGCTTCTCGAGAGTGTAAGTCCTCTCGTATCTGATCCATTCGGGGTTGCTAATATCTTGCTCAGGTCGCGAGGTCCATCTATCAAACCTAGACTCGCTTTGTCTTTTGTCGCTGCTATCTGTCGCACATATCTGTTTCTCTTTGGGTTCTGTCCTGTCCGGTTCCTTTTTCTCCACTCTCTTTTTCCTTCTTGCCTCGTCTCTCTTACTCTCCCCGCAACTCACTGTATTGTAACAAGTTTCCACCCATTCAAGTGTTGAACAAGGTGTAACATGTGAACTTTGATTATAGGGCGTACTTTCTCCGCACGCACGCTCTCCAGTATATGGTCCGTGGTGATTACTATTCCTGCGCTGCTTTACCACACACTCTCGTTCCTCGTGCTCGTTGAACGCCCCGCTCCCCGATCGTTTATATGAAACCTTCGTCCGCTTTGCGCTTACAGAAAATTTATCTTGTCACGATCCTTACCGTACGACGAATTTTATCTATGTACTTATGGCGTCGTATGGGCGTCGTATGCTAATCGAGCCATGACATGCGTTCGTTCCAGACCCATTTACCCGTCGTGTGTTGATCGCGCGCGTCAGGGGGCGTCCAGCCGTAGACACTAAAGTGCGAAAACGTGTGGTGAGTATTTGCCCGCCCGTGGGTGAAGGGGAAAAGCAGAGACGAAAGGAAGAAAGCGTACCCTGTACCCTGCACGCCTGCGGCACCGATCGTGTCTGCACGACCGTCGACGACGAGCCAGTCAGGGGAGAGCACGCCCGTGCGGATCGGGAAGAGCCGGATAGCGCGTTCGAGGCCGGATGCGTCTGTTGATTGGAGGAAGAGCGCGATGCTTTGGACGTCGTAAGGATGTGGTTGGCAAAATAGGATCGCTGCACGCGCCAAGTCGGGGAGGGGAGGGGAGGAAGGGAGACGGCGGTACGTGACGTCAGGACGCTGGCGAGGACAGACATGCATTAAAAAAAATGCCTCACCCGAAGACGGCCGATCGAAGCGGACTCCGCCAAGACGCCACGTCCCGTTTGTGTAGGTCCAGACCCCGCCCTGTTCGAGCCACCGTCGAACGAGCGGTGCCTCGGCGCACCCGATGACGACCAGATTTCCCGAGTGGAGACCGAGTGGCGCGTGAGTCGTCTCGAGCTCGGAGACGCTGACGATCTGGGCGTCGAGCGCGTGGAATAGGAAGAGGGCGTTTGCGATGCGGAGGGCTGCGGAGAGCTCTGGAGATGGCGTGAGAGATGGGACGAGCAGTGTGAGTGGGGCGCGTGTGGAGAGGATGGATTGGAGGCGCTGGCGCGGCGTGCGGAGACGCTGTGTTGTGGTCGCTAGCGTGTCAGTGCGGGGGAGAATCTGTGGACGGGCCGTGCAGTTCAAACCGGCAAACGTTGTGCGAATTTCGTACCTTCCAAGGTGACTTGTGGTCGAACACTGTGGTGCTGGCGTCCCTCACGAACAAGATCGCGTCGCTCGAGCCGCCGAGGTCGATTGGAAATTTGTCGCCATCGATCACAAGTATCGCTGGTTTCTTGACGTCATCACAACTAGCACGAAAGACGTCCGGGTCGAGCGAGAACACCGAGACATTCGTCGTCTGTGTCGACGCATGTCCATCGAGGGTCGTCACTCGGAGCCGACCTAATCTAGACATCTCCGTCAATGAAACCGGTCGACTGAACGAGAGCGTATGGTACTCACAATCCAGGGGTCGTCAGTGCATGGATCTGCCATCCATTCAGCGGCCCACTCTCGGCTGGGACTGCAACCGTGAGGGTGAAGTTCGTTGTCTTGCGTTCCTGGCTCGCCAGTCCATGGGTGCATGGTTCCTCCCCTACCGAGTGAGGCGATGACGAAGAAAAGTAGACCCGATCTAGAAAGTCCTGTACGCGCTTGTTGAACAAGACATCAGGGTACCAATGAGGCTTTCCGGGATCTTCGTGGTACCTACCCAGGACCAAACGGTGTCAGGAAAATGAAAAAAGGAACCTCTCGCAATGGAACGAGGGCGAGGGTCAAGGGGTGGATGCACACACGTCACGTCCGCATTGGAATCCCAGGTCTTCAGTATCCCCACTTGTTCACGTGTATGCCACGGTGGGACGTTGTCGTCTGCGCCCCTGCAAGCAATAAACACGATCAGTTGACCATGCTCGCTCGGAAATTCAAAATGAATTAAACACAATGCATGTCAAGTGTCCCATGATTCGGAATCATCCTTGTTCTCTCTTTTTGAGCATCCAGCCGACTCACCCATGCAAGGCCAACACAGGCTTGCCAACCAAGTTGCCCAAAAACAAATCATTGTCGTCTGGCGTGAGTGAGCTATCGAGGACGGCACGCAACGCCGGATCGACAAAGTGTGCAAACCGACTCATACACCACGAGACGTAGGCTTGTGATTTGATGTATCCAGCCGCCGGTACGACTAGCGTATGGAGAGGGCGTGAGGCAAGATCCACTTGCGAGGTCATGGGAGGGGGCAGAAAGAGGACTCACCGGCGCACACGCGATCTGACCATCTACTGGCCATGTACCATGCGCCTTGTCCACCATTCGAGTGGCCCGTGAGGATGACGCGCGTATCGGTATCGAAGCTCCACTTGGCCCATCTTCTGGGACCGGAGCTGGATAGAATGCGCGAGAGGGCAGAGACAGCTGCGAATGCATCGGCCGTTGATGGGCCATGCCAATCGAGTCCCTGCCAATAGAGAAACAGCGATGAGTAAAGAACTCGGATGAGAATTCAAGGAGAAGCAGGCGCAAGCTCACCCAGGCGGTCCGTCCCTGCGGCATCACGACCCACGCGTACTTTTGCCGCAGAAGCGAGTCTGGCCAGAATGACTGGCTAAGGATGTCTGCACCCGCGCCGTCTTGAATCCGTCAGATGAGCATTCAGATCACATGAGTTTATCATAGCATCGAGTCGAACCTTGGACTTACGAAGCGCAAGAATAGGCTCGTTGCCTCTGCACTTGTTGGTGTAGATATTGTCGCGCTGTCCCAGGATAGTCTGGGAGTCGCCGAATGCTTCCTTCGGGGGTTTCACTACAAACACACTGGGCATCGACTTTGCAAAGAAATACGAAGCTTGGATAGGAACGTGCTTCTCTTGTGTCCAAAGTGGAACATGAATCAGTGGGAGAGTGGTCCGGAGGACGAATGTACGTTGGATCATAGGCTGTGAATTGACATACGTGTTATATGGAGCTTGTTCCATAGTTGGTTGGCACAAGGCCGTGGAGGGCACGCATATAAGCTCGACGTCCAGCTGCTTGACATCTTCGGGTATTCTCTCAAACGAAGATAACCGGATGGGTATGATACGGGTTTGGGTTGGCGCGATGCGTACGGGCACCTCATCGAGGAGTGAAACGGACAACGAGAGTGAAAGATGTATCGAGCTGGAAGCAAGGCACGCGCTGACGATCGACCAGTACCCTTCACCCCGGCGTCCGAAATCGAGACACTGAACTCCAATACCGACTGCGTCTCCGAACGGCGTGCCATCGACGACGTGAGGGGTTATCGAGTGTGCGATGGAGTGCTGAAGTGGTGGGTCCTCGATGAAAAGTTGGATTCCGTCTGGCTCTAGCAAAGGCGTTGTGGAGCATGGAAATTGAAGAGAGACGGAGAAATTGATTGTTAGGACTGGATACGGTGAGGAGTATGCAGAGGGGTCGCCAAAAAGGCGTATCTGCAGAGATCGAAAAAGTCTTGTGGAAGACAGAGAAGACAAGGATCGACGCACCTCATAGGGAGCGCATATAATCACCTCATACCTCGCCTCCTCCTTATTCGGCGACACGGGTAACCTAACAAGCTGCACCGGAGGCCTCTCCAACGCGTATATATTCCCGTAGTGCCACTCTGGGACGTGGGTTTTTCTTTGCGGAGCATCAGGCGGCGGAAGAAGTGTAAAGAAGGCGCCTTGGAGGAGTTCTGTGTGGAGCAGAGGTTCCGAAGCGTCTCCACCAAGGTCAGACGGGGGACGGACAGAAAGCCAACCCCGCAACACGTTTAGGTGTTGGAGACTGGCCCAACCTTCTGCTGCACGTATCTGATCCCAGGGGACAGAAGGGTGCGATACGTGAATGACACCATTGGGATCCGCCGTCGTCTGTGACCAGGAGGCGCTGGCGGTGTGGGTGAGCGATGTGGGGTACTGTGTGGTGGTATCGATGGGCAAAGAGACTAGGTGGGGCGAATGTGGGCCAGGGCGAGCTGGAGAACGAGCAGACTCACGATCGAGGGGGTATGCGGGAGAAAGAAAGTGCTGTTCGCGAGCATGGACTGGGAATGGACCGAGCACCTGCACCGAGCAAGTCAGCGACAGTCTGGCGCAGACAAGAGACAGCGCACATCCCAAACGCGATCGAGCTCGACGCGCCAGCCCCGAGACGTCGCGCTCATCGTGGTACTATGCAACATGCAATCTCATCGATCGATCCGTGATATCATTCACAGCATACAGACAAGAAAAACATGTCCACGTCTGGATAAGATCATGTACGATACCCCCTATCCATTTATTTCTTCCCGGACCTGAGAACAGGTTGGCACCTGCTGCAACCAATCGCTGAATAAAAGGTGTTTCGACATACTTTTTGATTCCACCGCCGGGTGCACCACCTGATAAGCAAATCGATGTTCAACGACGTGCGAGCATAGCAATGAGATTCATTCGTACCTTTGGTAGCTGTGTGTTCCATCACCGAACCAGGAAGACCGCGATGAGAATGGTCCTCTTCGCCGAAACCAGGTCGTGCGTACCTTTCTCCTTTGCAGCCTTCAGAGAAGCCTCCTCGGCCTTCTTCCTCTCCTTGAAGGCCTTGTCCTCCTCGTCCTCGTCCTTTTTCTCTTTCTTAGCAGCCTACAGTCCGATGGATGCGATCGAGAGAAAAATGGACCGGTGAGGTCGTTATGAATGAATCTGGAGTGAAACAAACCTTTAAGGGCTTCAACTTTCCACCCTGTCGAGACATCCGGACGTTGCTGTTCCTGCTGCTCTGGAGTGGAGGCGAAGCAGTTTGGGACGAAAATATCTGGACGACAAATCGATGCAAATGTCCTCCCGTTATGGAATTTCTAGGACCAACAGCAATCCATTTTTTGAATCTCCGCATCAACCGTTCACCGGCACCGTGCACCGTGCAGTTTCCGTTAACCTTGACAGTGTATAGAGCGGAAAATGACTGAAACAAGCAGCAACTATGACTTTCTATTCAAGGTACCTCCTCCTCTCATCGGTGCCCAGCCTCTCACATATCCATGATGCGGCCAGGTCGTCCTAATTGGTGACTCTGGTGTGGGCAAATCGTACGTGGCTTCCGTAACAACGGTTCCTGTTCTTGACCCTCGCTCGTCTCTTCACAGAAATCGTATGCATGAGACAATCTCTCTCGCGTGACCGCCCATGTTGACGGATCCCGTAGTGCTCTCGCGGTTCACCCGGAACGAATTCAACTTGGATTCGAAATCGACGATCGGCGTTGAGTTTGCGACCCGTTCCCTCACCGTCGACGGCAAGACCGTCAAGGCGCAGATTTGGGACACCGCAGGACAAGAACGGTACCGGGCGATCACTTCAGCGCAAGTCTTTCTTGGACGCACGTCCTCCACCCCTTCTGTGTTGGCTCACCGGATCTCGTACAGATACTACCGCGGTGCAGTCGGCGCGTTGTTGGTGTACGATATCTCAAAGCATGCCACGTACGTCAACGTGACACGGTGGTTGAAGGAGCTGAGGGACCATGCCGACTCGAACATTGCGATCATGCTCGTGGGCAACAAGAGTGACCTCAAACACCTGAGGGCTGTCCCTACGGAAGAGGCAAAGAACTTTTCGAGTCAGTCTGGCGTTGCATGACGCTGTGGAAGGATTGACTGATGTGTGGTTTGCAGGTGAAAACGACCTGTCGTTCATTGAGACGTCGGCGCTGGATGCTTCGAACGTCGAGTCGGCTTTCCAGACTATCCTCGCTGGTCAGTGTGCCACCCGTGTGCCGTTCGTGGGGATGCTGACGCTGTCGGCAGACATCTACCGGATCATGTCGAACAAGGCGCTCGAGCAATCGGCAGACGCGATCAAGGCGCCGACCAGCGACACTATCCCCGTTGCCATTGATTCGTCTGCGCCGGCCAAGGCTGGTTCGTGCTGCTAAGTGGGGTGTTGGGTGGTTGAGGATTTTGTTGTTCTAGTTGTGTATAGGTACTGTTTGTTGTTCCTGCTAATAGTACATTTCGAGGCAAAAAGGTCTGCGAGCGGCGCGACCCACAGCGCGTCTGACAACATGTCCTGATCGTCTGTGACTAATTTGGCAGATCCACTGGCAGCATAGATCAATTATTCGAAGTTTGATCATGTCTTACAAAAACTGTGGACACCACATTTTCTAGATAGTCTTGAACCAGTGCACTCATGAGTGTACTCACTGCGGGCTGTGACTCTGGATTCGGTCGCACATTCCATCGTCTTTCAAACTTCAACGAACCACTATTGGTACGATCGGTGCTCAGTACACAAATGAAAATGCCTCGGACCGAAGACCAATGTCACCGATACGCAGCGGAGATCGACGAGAGTCGGGGGTGTACATCCGTCTGGCCACACACCAATGTAATGTGTTCATGTTGGTTGGCGTAGGGAAAGTAGATCGCCAAATGTCTTCTATTTTCCAAACTTCACGAGGTACAAAAGGCCCAAACATGTCTCTACGAGGGGCTACAGCTTCGCCACTACGGACTTCTTGTGAGACTCGGTCAATGATTTCCAGATGACGTCTGCGACAGCATCAGGGTGAGTCAGTGCCGCCTAACGATTCGCATGCCTTCGATCAGCGAGAGGCTCAATTCAGAGGTATGGGAGATGAACATGTACCATGTGCCCTGCCTCAGGTATCCTTGTCACGCTCGCAAAATTTGATATCCCCCCAGACGCGACATGAAGCACATCTTGCTGCCACTCTTCCGGCCTGTGTGGTCGTGGTCAGTAGATTTCTGCCATAGCACGAGTTTGATGGGACCAATACTCACATTGAATCTATGACTGTACCATACGTGATGTGTGTTGGAATTTTCTTCAAGACGTGCGGCAGGTGCTTGTGTGCAATACCACACGACAGGCGATCTCTATAAGTGGCCTGCGGTTATCCGTCAACCCTTGCTTCGATGCGAGATCACAAAAAAAGACTAGTCACTCACGGCCTCTTGTTTCCTCGTACACTTGAGCGTCATACCCTCTTTCATGTCAGGGTATTCTGCAGTAGGTAACGGTCGGAGACCGTGCTCCTGTTCACGAGGCCAGTCGTAACAATGTGAGGACGGCGAAGCGAAACTTACAGCGTGGATCTTTAGGACGCGTTCGTCCCATACACTCCATATCGGCCGTGCCTTTAATGCATGATATGCCTCCTCGGAGCTGGGCCAAATATCCGTCCGTTTATCCACGATTCTAGGGAGATCCAAACCCCAGTCCTGGAGCTTCTCCCCTACTATGGAGGATGGCTCAACCAGATGTAACGACGAAATCTTGAGCAATGGATAGTACGTGGTCGCTGAGATGCTTGGGACGATCCAAGGTGAGCTGCTAATGCAAGAGATTGGTGCGGACGACCACTCGACTCACACTGCGTGACACCCCAGACAGTATCCAACAAGGGCCAATCTGCGCTTCGAGAAATCAACATCCACACCAGTACCTTGTCCCGCTAAGAACGCATGGAGGCCTCGAGCATTGAGTTGCCATGAAACTGCATACATTCCAAAGGGAATGAAATTAAATAATGTTCATGACTGTGAAAAAATGTGAACCTTACATGTGTCGTACCCCGACCGAAGAATCTCTTCGTTCAGTATGGCGGAATCTCCTTGATTCGGTAGGTCGAACGACCACATGTCATGGAACCGAACAGCCCTCCGTGTGCCTTGTTGTTGGTTCTCGAAAAGCCGTTGGATCATTGGTTCCCCGAGCTCCTTATGAGCTGCGTTTCCGTGCAAGAACATGAGCGTGAGGACATCCTCTCGAGTGTTGGAAGAGGAGGTATCATGATCGATCGCGTATGGGCATTCCTCGATCCAGTATCGTTTTGCGACGATTCGAAATGGGAACAGTGGACGGGGATCAAATGTGTAGCTCTTTGAGAGCACGGGGATGGAACCAGTTGCCATAGCGCAGAACAGCGGAGAATTTTGAATGCGCTCAAATGACATCTCATCGAGGTCTCAGTACTTATACCCTCAAAACTTCCAGACGCGGCGGAGACAATGCTTCTCATTACTATGCCGTGACATTGTAAGGCGCACATTGGGCGCACATCATTCTTTCCGGTGGGGACGCCGCTGCGAAATTGTCCGCATGTCAAACCAGCTCAATGATTGGCTGGTGAGCATCTAAGCGACCCAAAAAAAAGTGCGTTTAGGTCATGCCAGCCGTTTCCGGGTCGTATGCACTCACCTTGAGCACCACTTCCAGGGATCCTCCGAGACCTTGGGGCTCTCAGGCGAAGAAGTGTGATCACGATCGCGGTCGGAGTTCGAATAACACACAGCGGGCCTTGGCAACACCCGATACAGGCCGATAAAGCCTTGGCCCAGTTGCCAGGAAGAGTACTTTCTAACGTTACCGCATGAGGCTCTTTCGTGAGCCTGCGGCCGCATCGGCAGCCTATCTGCAACTTGGAACCCCGCGAAACGCATTTGTGAGAGGTACGCGGCTGGCATGACCTAAATGCACTTTGTCTTTTTTGGGCCGCTTAGATGCTCACCAGCCAATAAGTATTTGACAACGAGTGTTGAGTGCCCTGTTACCATTACGACACATTATTGCAGTAGAGACAAAAAAGTCCGGGCACGGGGAATAAGCACTGGATGGTCCGAGTCACAGAGACCCCCCGACACACCTCGGCTAAAAACCAACCCCAGTGATATATATTCGCCGCCCTCCATCCGTTCATCTCATCAAATCCCCCATCTACTCTACCACCGTCGCTTCTCCACCAACGCTCCTCCATGGTCATCGTGTACCTCCATCTGGCGATGGGGATATTATGCTCGAGGGAGTTGGTAGAGGTAGCGAGAGCAACGTTGCGCTCGTTGCTACTATCTGTACAATATTTATGGCTGTAAGATAGCGATTTATAATACGCTGATATGATCATACCTTGCATGTTCACTGAAAGGGCTTGGAGGCTAAGTTTGTCGGTGATTTCAGTGGCATTCATGGCATTGGGAAGATAGCGCTTGTTCGTGAAAGCAAGAAAAGGGCATCCCAAAGTTCAACGTTCATCCTCGTTCAGCCTTCATTGAAGCTCTTGGCAGGATCCCCGAGAGGTCACAAACTGAGCCTTCAGGCATTGCAGGAGCACGAGGGCAGCAAAGGTGACCGAAGCATGGAGCTTCGTCCTGTGGAGGGTATACGCTATGAAATGAGGCAGTTTGTGTTGAAGTTCTCATATTTCACTATTGACTTTCGTTCGCTTTTCATGCGTTAGATAGTCAGTCACACGATAAGTATTCCTCTGTGACTTTATTGCTCTATTTGGTTCTTTA